>JBCEWB010099679.1:0-10325 GCA_039654565.1 Peronia peronii
CATCCATCCATCCATCCATCCATCTGTCCTTCCATCCACCTATCCACCCATCTCCTTATCTGTCCAACCAACCATTCATGCAGCAATCTAAACAGACATTCTGGAGCATTAGTGAGTCAGTCACCTGTATGAATCCACGAAAGGTAGTAACTAGGAAGGAGAACTGGAGGGGATGAAGTGGTGGGAGGAGATTGACGGGGACAAAATCATTGCAAAATGTCATGGTCAGTTCACAGGAATATAACATCACAACTGTCTATCATTAATGATAGAAAAAATACATGGATCCAGAGTTAAACGAATATGATATGAATATGAATACTTTATTTATCCATAAGGAAATACACTTGCAGAAAAATTTTCAAACAAAAAATATATGAAGAATACACAGCACAAGCATACATTGACACTTTCCAGATGCATAGGAAAAACGTAGTTAAAGTTATAAATATGATATACATGTATATATAATAGCTGGGTTTATAATGCTACGCGTAGGTCTATATCCGTCCCTAATGGTTCTGTCCAAGATATGATTGCAGTGTTTGGCCTATATGATTATGGAATGCACGGAAGGGAATATTTTATTCAGACTCAGGTAGCAGCAGTCAGTCTGTTAAACATAAACGCATGAGACGCAAGGTCCCCATGCAATGTCTCTATACTTTGAAGAGTTAAAGAAGCAACGAAATTATAATGGTGAAGGTCCCCTAGCAAGGGACAGTTCATAATTTGAAGACTTGTGTAAACGAGTGGATTACTAGGAATATGGGTCGAATTACTTCTTTGTTATTCAGTAACTGTAATTGAGTCAAGAAACTGTCGAACCCCATTAAACAGAATTATTTAGGATTCTTATTATGGTAAATGTTGTCATGCCCTCAGGATGATGAATTTATTATTGTTAGTCTATTTTGGCAGTTCAACAGATTGTCTGTGAGTATCAGAGTTTATTTTTCCTTACAATATTGTCAAAAGGGCTGATTAAAGTCTTGTTAGCGTATAGATCTAGCTGCACACAAGATGATGTTAGCGCAAGAATTTCCACGACCTTCTGTCATTAACGGCGGCCCTTGCTACAGGCCGACAGCTCTACATGCCAAGCCGATTGGCCAAGTGGCATGTGCGAGAACGAAAGTAGCTAATCTGGCAAACAAACATGGAGGTTAGTCTGCATGTCAACAACTCAGGCAAGCAGACAATACCCACAGCGACGGCTAGAAATCGAGATTTATTGTGAGGTCCAGACTGAGCAATAGTGAGGATACTCTTTGCTGCTTGTCGTGGGAAGCTTAGTTTCTTGTTCAATACTGGATGGTGGCCATTCAGAAAGAAAATAGAACTGCAGCTGTGATTTGTTTTCATATCGATGCTCGATAACGTGAGAACCAGAATAGGCTTAGTCTGGCTTAGAGCCAAGATCTGTCATTTCCCAGGTTAAACTAAACCAAAACTAGATCGTTATCTAGTTTATAATTATAACACTTCCTTGCCAAATGAAATCATAAATTCAATATAGAAATTATTGATAGATTATAACCATTTAGAGCGATCAGACCTAGATCCTAATCCTAGTGGGACCAATTTTCACCCTGTTAAACCCAGTGAGAGAAAATAGACTAGGCCTAAATATCAACAAAAATTACAGGCTGTATTAGAAAATTAGAATTTTCAATTATTTTGGAAAGATGCATCATTGATAGATCCTCATATGGTGTTTTGGAGTCCAAATGAGCTCTTATGTTGACCTACTAGGCCTCCATGTGAACAAGTTAGATCCAGGGCAAATTAAAATTAGGCCTACTAAGTTGAGGCAGATAGTTGATTGGGATCAGATTTCACCGTGAAAGAATGGTAACTTTGATGGTCAGATTTCATGTCCATATCTATCACAAAAATTTACAGCAGAAAGAAAAAAAGTTTTCATCACTTGATGGTGTGCATTGAAATATTTACAAAAGAAACAAAGTGAAAATTGTTAACAATGCTCATTTAGTTTACCATAGAAAATGGGAAAATTTAGACAAAGGTACTTATTTTTAGGTGTTCGTTGTCTGCTGTATTTCAACAGCAATGTCAGCGTGAAAGAATTAAAAGTGTCCTTATGTTATGTTTTATCTACACAGTTACATTTTGAAAGCAAAAAATAATGGTGAAAAAGTCATTTTCTGCAGGCTGGTTGTTTTTCACACCTTGAAAAGTGATTTAGAGGAAACAAAATACTCAAAACAGCTACAGCATTCGTTTCCTGACATCCCCAGAAAACAAAGCATGGGAAGTCACACCTGCACAGTCACAAAAAAAGAATATAAAAACACTCCAGATGGCAAAAACTGGTTCCCAGTTGAAACTGGTCCCTTGATATTATATCTAGCCTATTTAGGTCTAGATCCAGATCTGAGTCTAGTGTAAGTTATAAGTCAATGAAGAACACTCCTAGTTTCAGACAATTTCTGAATTTGACACATTAATAATACTATACCTATTGGCTGATAAATATTTGTTAGATCTGAGCATTAGTTATGAAATGTTTAGGCCTACTGTTTTCATTGACTCCACATGTTCATCTGAATTCAAGCCAGTCAAGATCCTTGATATTTTGTTGAACATTTATTTTTTCCTTTCAATGAGAGTGCACTTTACATTATTGTAATACTCTTCTTTTTCTGAACAGAACAGGATTTGAAAATGGACTCACAACCTGCACCAAAGACAGAAGCATCTGTTGAATCTGGAAATGAAGAAAATGCGTTAAGTGATGAAGAGTACTTTGAAATGCTCCAGACATCTGCATACTCAAGTATAGCAGATCACCCTTCAGATGATAGTCACTTTGACAGACCTTCTGCTGGAGCAGAAAATAACGAGGTGTCACGTATAACATTTTTAATGAATCCTGGAATGAGATCGGAATTGATTGGGCAGTTGTTCAATGAGAACAGACATTCAGATACCATAGACATCAGGAATGAGCGAACACCGTCTTCGTCATCACGACTGCTTTCATCTGAGCATGATCTTGATGCTGAGGAAAGTAAACCAATTTCAGTTAGTGTTAATTTTGCAGAGTTTGACAGTTATCGCTGTCCACAGTGCAGGCATAAGGTAGAGAAAGACAGCAATATTGGAGAACTTCAGGGGAGACTGGTGCATGCAATTCATCATAATGACGTTGACACAGTGCGAGAGTTGTTACAGACAAAAGGTCTGGATCCTGACTTTGACTTTCAGAACAGGAGTCCTGTCTGTCGAGCAGCAGCAACAGGCAATATCCAGATCTTGAATTTATTGCTCGATGCAGGGGCCGACCCAAACACACCTAATTATGCAGATCTGTTGTGGGAACGCCGTCCAGTGCACATTGCGGCATCCAAGGGTCACCTGAGTACACTTCAGGTGTTGGTGCGGCGTGGAGCCAGCATCAACCAGCATGACAGTGATAATAGGACTCCACTGCACTGGGTGGCCATGTATGGACAAGATCATATGATCATGGTGAGTTTTTATGATTGATATAGCTCTTATAAGCAGGCATAGAAATTCATTCTGTTAAAGATCATGTAAACTTACTGGATATGAGATGCTTAGTCATACAAGATTATTGTTGGAGATGTGAGATAGTACAGGAAGTGATGTCAGAATGATTATTGCAGAAAAATGTCTTTTGTAAATTGGTACTTATAGTAATCGATTATATGTTATATTTTTTGCAAGCTTGCAGACCCTAGCTTAAATTTTAATTGTCTAAAGCCCTTTGACAGGAAGCTTTATTTTAGGCAGTGGCTAGTAATCATCTATGTTTCAAACTGATGATGTTTATCATCTACAGTTCTTTCAATTGTGGATGACTGCCGATTGCCATGTGAAGAGAATTTTGTAATGACAAATAAAACAGACTGACATCATTATGTATGTAAATATATAAAATGTTACAATTGAATGGAGCTAATAGTTCTGATGCTTGAATTTGACTTATTCTGAATGTTTTGCAGTGGATGATTCGGGCCGGAGCAGGTGTGAATTTGGCACAGACGGATGGGTTCACTCCCTTGCACACAGCCACCTGCCTGGGCCACAAGGAGGTTTGTCGACTGTTACTGGAGGGTGGGGCAGACATTGCCTGCAGGGACCGGGATGGCTGGACCCCCTTGCACACAGCAGTGTGTTATGGTTACAGAGATATCGTAGAACTGCTGATAGAGAAAGGGGCAGATCCTTTGTGTGTCACCACGTCCAACTATGACAGCACATTGCACATAGCCTGTAGTAAAGGCAATGTTGAAATCATTGAGGTAAATACCAGCTTTGGAATTGTCACAGTACATTGCAGTTAGCTTGTAGTAAGGACAATATTGAAATCATTGAGTAGGCACCAATTTGAGAATGTGAAAGTACATTCCACATAGCTTGTAGTAAGAACAATGTTGAAATTACTGAGGTAAGAAACAGCTTGAGAATGTGACAGTTCATTGCACATTGTACAAAGGGTAGTGCTGAAATCATTGAAAATACCAGCTTTGAAACTATCGGAGTACATTGCACTTAGCTTGTAGAAGGGCAATATTGAAATCATTGAGATAAATTCTGGCTTTGAAACTGTGACAGTACTTTACACATAGCAGGTAGTAAAAGCCATGTTGAAGTCACTGAGGCAGGTGCTATCTGTATATTTACGACTGGGCATGTGTTTCAGATTTTGTCAAGGTATTAAGAACCTCCTGTCGTAATGATATTGATAAAGATTCTTATTTTGTTTATGTTCAAGATACTCATTGATATATGTCTTGCGCCCAGGGCAAATGAATCAGAAGTCATGCTGGGATATTTTGAATTACGGCCATTTTTAACTATTTTCTCACTGAGATACCAAATTTTAAATTTGTTTTCCACAAAATTAAAATTCAAGCTTTTCTAACCTAAAAAAAAAAATTGGTATCTGAGTCGGAAAATATTTAAAAACGACCGTAATTTGTGATCATCCGGAGCGACTTCTGACTCATTTGCCCTGGGCACAAGACATATATTCTATTGGTTGTTGTTCTGTGAATTACACATTTTCTTTTAAAAATATGAAAACCTCATGATATTATGCTAAAATATCACTCCTTTCACATGTGGCACACTTTTTCTAATGCTTATCATTTCTTCAAGGAAAATACATATATATATGTCTCCATTCCATTCAAATAATTTATTATTTTTAACTGACTGTTTTGATAAGGAAAACAATATATGTAATTGCAAGAAAAAAGAGGAACAAGAAAGAAAACTACCCCCCACAAGAAATACAGAATTTTTTTTAAATGCAGAAATTTTTTAACGGAAGGTTTTACGTAATGAAATATTTTTTTTTTACTTAAATGAAATATTTGCTACAGCTCATTTGTTTTTTTCTAGCCTTAAACTCACAATATCATATTGTAATTGACTCTGTAATCGGCAGCTTGAAGAAATCATGTTAATTCTGTCCTGTTTTCTGTAGTTATTGTTGGCCAAGGGTGTACCCATAGAAGCCATCAACAGTTACGGGTCCACTCCACTCTTCACAGCGGTATATTACAACCGACTGTATGCTACATATTTTCTCATCAAGGCTGGCGCATGTGTAAACACCAAGAATAACACAGGTAGGTCATATTACGTGCTAATTGAGAGCTTTCGTCTAAGCCCAAAGTAAGAAAATAAGATAAGATAAACTTTATTTGTCCTCAGTACGAAATCCATGTCATGATTGATGAGGCATAGTGTGACATATTCATACACATCAAGTCAAGAACATAGGCTGAAATGTATAGAAAAAGTTTCAAGTATAGCAGACTTACAAAGAGGTCTGCAAAGTAGTATGTAATATTTAATTATCTTAGAATGCATTTAATCCTCCTATACTGAGGTCAGAGAGAAGCATATCATTGGAATTAAATTTTGTATCAGCAACCATAAAACAGCCAGTGTCGCACTGCATCGTGGCAGTTAGACCCGAGGTTCACATTCATTTTTCCAGATTTCTACTGCTTTTTTTTTTTCAGAAAATAAAAAGGTCGAAGTTAACCATTATTGTCATTTTTTTTTTTTTTTGATGCTGCCCATACCCTGGGTGACCTTTATTCTCATCAATTCATGCTCTTTTACAAGTGTTTTCATTTGTGTCAGACTTGTTGGTTTTAAATTAAAAAGTTGGAGTAATTTACCAAAAAATGTTGAATAGTTTTTTTCTCACCTATGTATTTCATCAAGTACACTGCTACCTTGAGATAATCGCCCCACTGGAGGTTAAAAGGCGTAAACAGGCCGTAACCGTATACTGTTGATTTGCATCTGCAGGTACATCACCTCTCTATCTGGCTGCCATCCGCTGTGAGGTGGAGACCCTGGGCCTGTTGATTGGTGCCGGCTGCTGTGTCAGCAAGTTTATCACATTGCCCATCATCCTGCAAGCCAAACAGCTGTCCCAGCAGATGGAATGTCTGGCATCTAGACCGCTGGCATTGGTGGACCTGTGCTTCCTGGTGATACGCCAAGCTCTGGCCCCAGCACTGCAGCAGCGAGTCAAACGGTTGCCCTTGCCAAGATCTGTCAGGAGAGCCATTGCCATGAAGGACCTGAAATTTTCCATCTCTGATGGGCAGGGTGGCTCCATGACTGTGGCATCCAGTTCTGATGAAGAGAGTCACATTGTCAGGTCAAATGGACTGAGGTTCAAGATCATGCCAAAGCCAGCATCAGTCTAAGAGTGCTGTTTTCACTTATTTGATCACCTGGAGTCTACTGCTTGCTGACTGCATAATCACATGCCAGATATTTAATTATTATGAACCATAGGCTTTTCCCTCAGTGACATAATGCCCGTAGTTTTGGACAAAATGCTAAACAGCTATCTAGGCAGGAGGTGTTCTTCATTTTGAACAGTTCTTCTAATTGTTCTCCTTACATTGATAGAAATTTTTAGATCAGTATAATAGAGACAGCAGTTAGATGCCACAAATGATCAGTCATGTTGTTGGAGAAAAAAATTGCCCACAAATTTGGTTTGGGCTTTTTTCAGCAAATGATAGATTTTTAGTTTTTATGTGGTTTGTTCTGCCTTTGAAAGTCTGAGCATCTGATTGATAATTTGTAAAGACAATGTTCGACAGCCACCCTCCAAGGATACAAAAGGGTCTTGCTGCCTGGGTATAAAGTGATGGCATTGGCAGCAGAATGTGCTGCATAGGGAACTATGATTGGGAAGTTCCGAGGTGGGGCATTGGATAATTATGTCATTGCCATAGGCTGAAAATGACTTGATGAATCTGTTCATACTGCCAGTCACTGAAATCACAGGTTCTTATACTCAGATACTGCAACAGTATTTTTTTCATCTTTGCCACTAAGATTGAGAATGTGTGAATTCATCTCAGGTTCAAAGATGCTCTCTCACATGCAAAACTTTAAAACTTGTGGGCATTAAGAAATATACAAATTCCTCTTGAATCTATTTTGTCCTGATGCTGGTCATGCCATTTTAATCTATATGCACAGATGTGTGAAAGTATGTTAATATTTATTAAGTTTTATCTATTATGGAACATATAAAGATTATCTTATCCTATTTTATTTCATGTGTACAAATAATGAGTTGGCATTTGCCCCAAGTATTTGTATGTGTATATATATATATATATATACGCGGCCAGTCGAAATGAGACGTAAGTTGCTAGGCTAGAATTGAGAAATCGGGCTTTGAATGTGATGAGGAGGATTAGATATCGAATTGTTTTTTTTAATGTAGAAATCGAAAAGGCATTCATTTCTAAACAAAACAGTATCGGTCTTGTCCTCGATTTATAAATATTACTTCATTAAAATCAGGTTTTTTTTTTTGGAGGTAGGTGTGTAGATTTCGGCCGTTCATTTAAACTCTATTTTCTTGGAATTTCGGTCACTGCTGAAGGGTCCCCCTTTGTCTCTTTAAACTGCAATATCTCTGGCTAGAATAAAGCTGGCTCAAAACTTTTTTCACCACCTGAAAGGGTATGAAATAAGCTTTCACATGATAGCAAAAACTCCATATAGTGAAAAAGCGACATACGTCTCATTTTGACTGGCTGTGAGACATATATATATATATTTATATATATCCAAACTTCTTTGCACAAATTTATTAAAGCTGACGGGCCCTGATTACCCCCAAATTATGGGGTGGATATCTATATTTAGAAGCTCCACTCCCTTTCACGCCATAATTTGTTGCAAGCAGAAAGTTTTCATAGGGCAATGATCATAATCGTATTAACTTATGGGTTTACTTTTATGTTTTTTGTCACATAGGGCCTTTCAAATATGTGGAAGAAATTGATGACTGTGAGAGATTGAGATTCAGCGTATATCACTATTTCTGTTTGTCCTTTTCATGGGGCAGACCCAGATAGCCGGTATCTTATAGTATGTAATCTGAGATTCAGCTTGTTTTGAAACATGCTGTCATATGCATTTTTTTTTTTTTCATCACATAACGTTTGATACTCTAAGTATGTAACAGACTTCATAAGTAATTAAGATTTTCAGACCACTTGTGTTAATAGTAGTATGAAAGTAAACAAATGAAAATCATCTCTTTGTTGAAACCCAGTACTACACTATAGCATTCCACAAATGTCACATTTTTCTTGTTGCATAACAAAGTCATATCAAAACTTGAATGTGTAGACCACAAAATTATTAACTGTTTCACTGCAACATCAGTGTTCCAGTCCTGTGTTCAGCTTTAGCAAACAGGGTCAGTCTCCCTTGCTGCCTTCCACTGTATTCCTGCACTCAATCCCACCCACTCTGCATGAATCAACCATGATGTGTCCTCTACTTTCTCACAGGCATTCAGAGCCATCAACTGTTATTCAGTGTTAGTAATTGTTTCATGAACAAGAACATTATATGCCTGATTTAGGCTCGCATTGCTAGGTGATTTGCCAGTCATCAGCTTTGCAGTATCTGTCTAAAAATTCTCTGTATAGATTCATTGTCAGTGGTTGGAACATCGAATCAAAGAGAGAAAGAGATAATTGGTGGTAAGCTGACCATGAATGGGCCATGTACGTTTTCCCGCAAAGGGAAAACTGAGTTTTGGATGTACTTCATGCTGTTGTTAGCAGTGAAGCGGTTAAAGATGTTTATACCACACTGTCTTGGAGGTATGATTATCCATGCCTGAAACACTATAGTAACAACTCTGTTGTTTTGCATTTCTATGTATATTCATGGAAAGCAGAACAGACCAGAGAGTGGAATTCCTTGAAAAGGCTACAATGTGCTCAGTTTCCATTATTTAATATTAAAAGATGTTCAACAACTTGAGACACATGACGAATGATTTTAAATGCATATCAGTAATGTGTAATTAGCAGTATTTTAGTACCCTCTTCTGATTTAGGAATCAAGATTAAAGAGAAGACTATTTAGATGAAACCCTTTCAAGATACATAGCAAACTGATCAAATTTTACTCACATTACTCATTTCTGCAGGGATACTGTACTGCAATGCAATATCAATCATAGACATTTCTTTAAAATAAACTACTCACAGGAGTTGACAGCTGTTCTACACAGTCATATGACAGACCTATCTATTTCCATGAGGTTTGAAAAGACTTAACATAATTTATTAGTATTATGTCTGGATACATTGTTCTGTGTTAAGA
Organism: Peronia peronii; assembly: GCA_039654565.1. NCBI lineage: Eukaryota > Metazoa > Mollusca > Gastropoda > Systellommatophora > Onchidiidae > Peronia > Peronia peronii. Next base: position 9,676 of record JBCEWB010099679.1, read on the forward strand.
CAAGTTGTTGGTTATTTTTTTTTTTCTTCCTTTCTTTCTTTCTTTTTCTTTTTCTCTTTTTTTCTTTCTTTTTCCTTTCTTTTTCTTTTCTTTTTTTTTTTTTTTGTATCAGTGATACGTGCATAATGCAGTATTTTCAAAATTTTGAAGTATTCAATGTGATATTATCCCTTTTGACTCTTTCTTTTTTTTTTTTCTTTTCTTTTACCCAGGTTTTTTTTCTTGTTTCAAAGACAGAAAATATAACAGACATATGAATTTATATCAATACCTCATTTGTGTTATTGTGTGTCAATACCTCATCTGTGTTACAATACCTCATCTGTGTTATTGTGTGTCAATACCTCATCTGTGTTATTGTGTCAGTACCTCATCTGTATTATTGTGTGTCGGTACCTCATCTGTGTTATTGTGTGTCAATACTTCATCTGTGTTTTTGTGTGTCAATGCTTCATCTGTGTCATTGTGTGTCAATACTTCATCTGTGTCATTGTGTGTCAAAACTTCATCTGTGTTACTGTGTGTCAATACCTCATCTGTGTTATTGTGTGTCAATACTTCATCTATGTTATTGTGTGTCAATACTTCATCTGTGTTAGTGTGTGTCACCACTTCATCTGCATCATTGTGTGTCAATACTTCATCTGTGT
>JBCEWB010099679.1:10425-28223 GCA_039654565.1 Peronia peronii
GTGTGTCAATACTTCATCTGTGTTAGTGTGTGTCACCACTTCATCTGCATCATTGTGTGTCAATACTTCATCTGTGTTATTGTGTGTCAGTACCTCATGTGTCTTATTGTATATCAATACCTTATTTACGTTGCTGCGCACATTTAGTTTGGCTGATTTTACTGTATGCCTTCACTGTTTTTTTGGAGGCCGAATCTGATTGTGGATCGGGGAAAATTTATGATATATCCCTGGACAGAATGGACTCTTTTGGAATCTCCTTGTGAGCATATGGTGGTGATCAATCTCTATTTGATTTTGTCAGTGTGAGTTATCACATGATTGAGACTATTTTGTTTCAATTGTGTAAAACACTGTGTTGTGAACAATTCATAGGGCATGCGTCCTCTAGTGCAAATCATTAATGTAATAGTAATGTCAAATAGAGAAAGGGGATAGATGACTAACATTCCATACATCTTGACTGAAAAGAAAAGTCACTCTGTGCCTTTGTTCACGACTGAATTTCAGCTACCATGTGGACGAACTTCTGACTGCATGGAGATTCCTTATGAGTCAAGTGTAGTAATATATGTGACATTACGTTCTATTTTATTGCCTGAAGAAGGTTTCAGTGACTGAAAGTTTATAGTGTCTACGTTTCCATGTTTTTTGAGCACTGATATTGAATTGTTTGCCAGCACAAAACCCCAGTTGATCCTAATGAGCCTTTTTTTTTCTGCCAGATAAATGAAACAATAATTAATATAAAGTGCATTTATATAGCACCTCACTCCCGGAGGGCTCGAGGTGCTTTACAGAACTAAAATGTTTTACAGCCACACACAAAATATGCCTCAAAACAAACAGGAGCAACAACATACGTACATATTCATAACATGGTTTACAGACTTGATCCGAGATATGCTCTCGTACATAAAAATGTAATACAACTCAAACCCGTACTTAAGTTTGTAGACATGACTGACAACCATCACCAGGAAAAAGCTGGAAAACACTACTCAGACAGATGCTAGTTGAATAATCATCTTTTCATTCTGAAGTACATCTGTTTTGCTCTATAAAGACGGTTAAAGCGGTATTCTATCCTGGTGTCCCAGGTGGCTGTTCTCTCTTGCTTCTAACGTGATTTTCAGACTGAATCTATCAGAATTTGGTGAGCGATATGGCAGTATGGTATGAATTTTGTTCACTTTGTAGCCTGTAATGTTTCCTTTGTTCATTTGTAACCCCCAGCATTCGCTTGAATTTGAGAAGATTAGTGGAGACAAAACTGAAAACTGCGCCAGGCAGATCTATCTTCAGCTTTTTTTTTTCTCTTCCATGTTTGAGGGTTGATCTAATTTCTTTTTAGGTTTGACATGCAAATTTCCAAGAAATGCAGGCAGAACACATGTTGTCTCCCTGTTGGACGTGGAATGTTCTGCACTTTATTATACATTTAACTAAAACAATAAGACGAAAACAAACAAAACAAAGCAAAAACAAATTCAACAAAACATAGACACACAAACATACACAAAGACATCCTATATTTGATTTAAAAGATAAGCAAGTCTTATCGATTATTGTTAAGATGATAAACACAGGTATCAGTTTAGTCAAATGTTGTTTTGGCTCTGGTTTTATCTATGTAATAATTATTTGATGAACCTGCAGCAGACGAATCATGTTTGGTGACTAGTCTATTTTCACTCTAGAGACAAAAGTGGGCATTCTTTATTAAGGAGAGAAAAGAAAAACAAAGAAGACGTGTTTCGTGTAATCTTTAACACAATTTTGTTGTTGTTGTTGTTGTTGTTATATATATATATATATAGTCTTTCAATCCTAAGAAAGTAAGATTATCTTGCTTTAAGTATGTATCCCAATTTGTTGAGTATTTTCATAACTAAAAAAGTGGAATTTGGAAATTATGCCCGAACAGCGTGCGTAACGTCCATATGGGACTCCTAAATATATTAGTCTCTATCCGAGTGGGCCAGACGTCAGGCTTTCCTACTCAAAGAAGCCAGGGAACCCTTGGGTCACACACATGTACACACATACACACACACACACACACACAAAATACAGGTTCTAATTTTCCCCATCTTCCGGTAGGATTCGAATTTTAACCCATTTCAAAAGCTTTTTGCCGAGGAGCATTCGTATAACCCCTGGGCCACGGCGACCCCTACTCAGAACAAGACATCGATCATCTGCCTATTTTATATCGACCACAAACATACAAATCCGTCATCTATGATCCCATACTAGACCTCTCTTGCACACTGGCAGTTTTGCGGTATCGTGTAATTTGTACTCATGCGTCTGTTTTTCTAGGGAATAAATTCTCCATAAAATGAACAATTGCTTAATTTGAATTGCTTCCCTTGTATGTACCTCGCTCTTCTCCTCTTTCCTGGCTTCGCTTTGCGAACGAAGATCAGGAAGGACCTCAGGGTCGATCGGCTGTAGGCCCGCTTGTGGCTGACGAGGCCGATCCGGGATAGGAGGCTCTGTTGCAGTGACGACAAATGAAGGTCTGGCTGGGGTTAGGATATGCTGAGGCGGAAGCATTCCTGGTCTTTCTCCTCTGATGCCTTTCCTCCTGGGTTACTCGTCGCGCGCTCAGCTCTTGACGATTTTGTGAACTGTCTGGTGCCGGTGATCGCGATTGGCAGCCACGATTGTCCACTGATGGGGAACAAGGTGACACACGTCGAGATTCTTCTTGAGGCAGTCTTTAAATCTCTTCTTTGGCGCCCCTCTTTCTCTGTAACCAGAGGAGAGCTCACCGAATACAGTGATCTTGGTCTTTTATTCTTGAGACGTGTCCTGCCCAGCGGACCTGCTGCTTTGTAAGCAGTGCTTCGACACTGGTGTATGACCACTGGCTCCTTCGAGGACTTTAGCATTTGTGATGTAGTGTGGCCCACTAAACCTGATGACAGAATTATGTATCCGGTGCAAAACAATACAGTCCTGAAAATTCGTGAATTACTGAAGGGCAACTGAAATTTCGCACGAAATATTGTTGACACTTTCGTTTGTTTCTATTTACATAAACAAACAAATTTTAATGCACATTCGGTTCGAACTGCATTTGAGTTATGCGATAATCAATATAAATAAACTCCCCAGAGGATCTGAATCGAAAAGTAAGCGCAGTAATAAATGCCGTATCCTATAATTGTAATTCGGATGTCTGCACCTATTCATTGTCTCTGCATTTAACAATGAATCTACATATCAGACTACGCTTGGTCACAAGAATCAGGTGGTCACGATAAAAGGAACCATTCATACTTTGATCAACAACAATAACAACAAAAACCTGGTTCCTCGTTTAGTGTTTAGTATTAATCTTATTAAGTCGCAAGTCCATTTACACATACATTTAATATTCTCTTTGTATTTGCCACTCAATATAAAATTTGTAGCGATGTGGGTGAAACGGATTATTATTCTAAAGTTGTAAGACAACCATTACGGACAATACCAGAACATTCGTCTGTGGTCATGGCAACACAATTTTTTCGTTATGCAGCACTGCGTGTTTGGGCTACTTTCAATTATTGCAGTTTATGTTCGTTACTGTGCTGAGATTCTAGTCTAAGTCTGATTTCAAAGTAAAACACACCGACCTTATCGAACATGATTAATATATACATGACTCAACATACAGCTACGTTCAGAGCACACATCCCTTCTCCAGGCTACTGGCCCAGTTGTGTCTCCCAGCAGCTTGAACGGTACCATCGGCGGATGGACTTAAAAACTACACATAATATAACATACAGCAAAATGAATCAAATGCACCTATCGACTTCTGAGAAATTTATTGCAGGCTATTTCATTAAATATTCCCCCCAAAAATGGCGAATTTCTGAGCTCCCTGTTGATGGTACAGGCTATGAAAATAAAATCAAAACTAAAATACAACCAATTCAGCCCGGCCAAATTGTGGGTCCAGTGATGGTTTGCAAGAACAGACATTTGATACAGAAAACCCATTGTTTTGACACAGCGTTGTTGTATTCACATTGAAGCTCCGACGTTATACACGAAATTGGTCTGATGGTGCGGATGTCATCAATATACATAATATTAATGATGAAATGTGTTGTGTATTCCTTTTTTTTACATCACAGTGGTTGTAAAATATCCCATTTGCAGTTAGATTAATAAAGAAAGGCATTAACAGTTTTCTCAGTTGTTCAGGCAGTATCAAATTGAATATAAATGATCTGCTCTGCCGAGATTGCTCCCAGCAGAGCTCTCCACAGCCATTATTTGATTTGTATAGTTCGACTTGACATGTTGTGCGTTCATCGGAATGTTTTTTTTTCCTCAAGAATTTTCCATCAATATGTACCATTCTTTTTTCCTTTCACTCCATTATCCATCCATCCATCCATCTATCCATTCATTCATCAGTCTATCCAACCAGCCATCCATGCAACTATCTAGAAAGATGATAGCATTTTGGACCATTAGTGAGTCGATGAAATTAAAATTTGCAATCCCAAACTATTCTAGGAGCATTTTTACCACATTTTGCCCACTTTCTCAACTCGGAGTTGATCAAACTTTCTTCTTCTCAAACATCTCAACCATTTTGCTCACTGGCACGGAGGATTTCACTGGTGTCGTTCCTGGTGACCTATCATTATTTTGCTGATCTTGTGCACTTGAGCTACAGTTGTGTTCAGTAGAGCCGTCCGAAGAGCCAGTGTGTAGATGGTTAAGCTGGGTCGCCGGAGGTCTGGTTACATGTCCCTGGTACAACAGACATCTGGCACCATTAGCAGGGGCCGTATGCTGGAGATGGGGAGGTCTTGTAGAGAACGACCCACGGCGGGGTGGTTGAGGTCTGGACGCCTGTGACCATTGGCTGCTGATCAGTCTTAACGTCGCTCTGACCCTGGACACAGATCGCTCCCCTCTGTTCTCATCGGCCTGTACGGCCGGCCTATTGTTTGTCCATTGACCATACGGGTGGTCACGCCCATGAGAATTACGCGTGGCTGTCCCTTGGTCGTTGCTTTGACCAGGGACAACATTTGGTCCTCTCCTACTTGCTGGAGCCACTCCGCCGGGTGAACCAAAAGTGTTGAGATGTGTGCTACGTGTGCTGGCAATTGTCTCAAAGCTCCTTGCCTGGCAGCGACATTTAGGTTTGGCCAAACTCCCAGAAACGGCTAACTGGTCGCTGGAACGTTTCAGCGTCGGAATTCGTGTGTGGCGAGAGATTGTAGTTTGATGTGGTATCTTCACTCGCTCGGTTCTCCTATGATGTCCATGTGCTGTTGCATGAAAGACACCGGGTTGGTCAAGAGAATCGTCATCAATATTAGCGTCGGCTTGAGCGAGACAGGATGTGCCTGGTCTGTTGGCGGATGTAGTGTAGTGACAATCGGTCTGTGAGACAGAACTGGAGACGTGGCCAGCCATGGCCTGGCTGTGACTGTTGCTGCCGCTGGCTGAGGAGGGCAGGGACTGAGGCTTGTACCAGTTCAGGCTAGCCTGGCTAGAGGTCGATTCGTCTCGTGTCCTCTCGTCCGGCTGAGAGCTTTCGCCAGCTTCCTGGCCTGTCTGTCTGGAATTCAAATGCTGATCCAGAGAAAACGTTGGTCGTCTTTTGTGGCGATGGTTGTTGTCCGAGGTTGATTTTGAGAGTTGTTCCTCGGAAAGCTCATGCCACGGTCTGCCCGAGTGTATGGCGTTTGAAGGCTGTTGGTGATCATTGGCTGACTGAGCTCTGTTCACTCTCTCTGTCCTAGCTGTACCGGCGTGCGATGTAGTGTAGTTTGTTGAGTGGCCAGACGAAATGTCGTCTTCCAGGGTATTTAGCAAGTCAAAATACTCGGCTCCTTCGACTGATCCTTCATCTACAGTGTGGTCAAGCCTATCCTCCCTGGAACGTTGATTTATGACATGAAACGGACGACTGCATACGCTAAATTGATCTGGATTTGGATGTGAATTATCTTCCAGAGTACTTTGCTTGAACAGCAAAATCCCCTGAAAACGATCATCCTCCGGGCAGTCGTATTCTGATTCATAGGGCAAATCTGTATTCTGCGAGCATTCTCCTCCCGTCATTCTGCGTCCAAAACTGTACTGGCTGCACGAACAACTCTGATGTGCAAATGAACCAGGCTGAAACAGGGCACACGCTCTCGGTGGAAGATCTGTAGAGGAAGTTTGTAGTCCTGCGTACTGGCAAGTCCATGCAAATTGACCGGAATTCTCTAACTGAGTAGACTGAACATTGTCAGAGATAAAGGTCTGACCTTGTCCGGCGTTAGATGTCAAAGAGACAGACGGATTCCATCTGGGATCTTGCAAGATAACATTTAAATACGCCTGTTGATCCAGAGTCTGCCCACTCATACTATGTGCCGCAGAACTGTACAACTGCCGTCTCTTGTCCTCTGTTACAAATACTGGACAGTCGAGTTCCCGAAAGTGTCGATTTTCTTCACTCCAATTTTTTGTAATTCCATCTTGGGCATCTTCTGTGTTGACATTTTCCAGTAATATGTTCTCGCCCACGATTGCCCATCTCGGTGGTGGCACAGACAGGGATCTGGGCTCATCTGTTTTGTTGTGATTTGTATCCACAAGAGAGTGTGCAGACAGTTTGCTTGTAGAGGATGGTCTGTGGGATCTACCATGGGTTGGGCTCTGATTCTGGAAACAATCACTGAATAAACAGCCCTGCCTGGACCTTAAGACGGAGTTGATGTGTTCAGTTCTGCTCTGACCGCTGGTCAACAATACAGAATTGCTGTTCTCATCTTCCCACACCTTGGAAAATACCAGGGGCTGAGTTATTCCTTGGACTCGCGGCTCCAAATCCTCTCCCGCCCCTTCCTCTGACAAACTGCTGGTGTGTGGCTGTTCCTTCTCCCTCGACATGGGCCCCATCCCGTCCTTCCCAGTTCTCAGATTTGTCTCACAATCTTCTCTGAGGCCAAACTCTGGGGTTTCTTGCAGATCCAGACCTTCGAAATCCAGAACGTCACTGCCCACCCAGCTGAGCACTATAGAACTGGAACTGTTGGACAAGATGTCCTCGTGCCCGTGTTCCTCACTTCTGGCTTGTTCTTCGGGTTTGGCAGTACAACATCTAGGAAGCTGGAGCAAATCATCAGCCTTTGAGACGTTGATGGCCATCTCAGATATTTTCAGACTGCTGTTGAGTGAGATATCCTTCAGCAGATCGTCGTCAGAAGTATTTGGCGGAAGTGTGTTGCTCTCACAAAGTTCCTTGGGCTGGCTGATTACATTAGTCAGATTCGTTTCATTCCCCTGGAAAAGATGTACCTCCGTCGATTGCGTTGCTTTCTGGGTTTCCAACACTTTGCTATGCTCTTTCGATGCAGCTTCTTTTTTATTAGAAAGTTTCATCTCATTCTGTCCTCTCTCCTCAGATGGCAATCGCAATTGCTGTCTGGTTTCTTTGGAAGAACTGGGACTTTCTGCTTTTGACATTGTAATGTCTTCTTTAATGACTGGAACATTTTTTGGGGGGCGATATCTCTCTGTATTACTGGCTGTACTCTGGGCTTTTTCATGGTTCAGTTTGCTGCATGGCTCAGATTTCAGTAGGGCTTGCAGCCCGTCCTCTTCATCCTTAAGAGAATGTGTGACGGACGTGAAGGATGACTTTTTGGATTGGGCTCTTGATATCATGGGTGTGGCATTCACCAGACCACTATTTTCAGCCTTCAATAAGAAATCTTCCAACCTGGTGAAGCGGCTCGAGGCAGTTGCTTTCTTCTGTCTGACTGACGAGCACAGTGTGGACATGGCGGGCTCGTGGCTGCTGGGCAGGGAGTGTGGCGAGGTGTTGGAGGAGGAAGGTTTGGAGGTGTTATCGTTCTCTCTCAGGTACTGATGGAGTTGTTCCTGTTGGCTGGATACGGGACTGGTGGACATCTGTGTTTTCCTGGCACGTCTGCCCTTTCTCTGGACACGATCGCGGAAGTTAGAGAACAATCGCTGTGTGCGGTTCGGTCCGCCGGCCTCACTGAGTTCTGAGTTGAGCAGACTCTCCAGATCATCCATGGACGTCACCTGACATTTTGTATCGCCCTCCCTTTTATCCTGTTCGCCTTTCGCAGGTGTACATGAACGGTGGGAAATCTGTTTTTCCCCCGAAGAAGTAGCTTCGGGTTTTGCAAAGGGTTCATCTGTCGTTTTGTTCTCATTTTCTGCAAGACCGGCTGATGCAGCATAGCTGTTTAATGAGTCAGCAGGTCTATCTCTCAAGTCGTTGTTTTCAGTTGTGTTGATTTTCGTTTGATTGCTTTCGGACTCGGCATTGACTGTCTTTTCTTCACTTCTCTTCGGCTTAATGTTTCCCTTTGATTTGTGCAGATCTCTTTGTGTGCGCGGCCAGGACAGGCCTTCCTTCCTTTCACATGCTTTGCTCATCTCCCTCGGGTTCTGCTGTTTAGCGGACATTGGAATTGACTTTCCCTGTTGTGATTTCTTGAGCTCTAATTTCTTTTTAAGTTCATCCATGACATTATCTGGGCACAGGGCAGTGCGATCAGGTGGTCCAGACTTTGATTTATCCTGTCGCCATGTCATCGTTTGGTGTCGTCTCCGGCTTTCAGGAGGTCTCTTATTACTCGATTCTACTTTTGAAGATTTGGTTTCAGGCCGTGATGAAGGATCTGAAACAGCTTGAATTAAATTCACTTTAGAAGAATCCTGCTGATGACATGAAAGCGATCCCAAATCTTTGGACTTGGTTGCATCTTGGGTTTCAGAATCAACACTCAGATTCTGTGATTTGACTGTGTCTAATTTCTTCTTCAGTCGACTACGAGAAGGGGGGACTTTCTTGTCACTCCAGTGTCCTCCATTTGAGATCCCCCTGTGCACAAGGCTGTCCTTTTTCACTGGTAATGGGGACTCTGTTATCTGTCCTCTAGGTGCGGCGCGTCTCTCCGTTCCTCTGTCGTTGTCAGGAACGGAATAGGGATTCAAACCCACACCTTGTGTTTCAGTGATGACAACGTGACCTGCCGTCTTGTTGGTAAGCTCAGTTATAGCCGAAGCCTGAGCTCTTGTAGTCAGATCGTCTGTAGTCGTCTTTCCCAGCGAGGGTTGGATTGGTGAATTTTCCCCTGCTGGAATCACTGTCTGTATACGCATGCCCGAGCTTTCGGCACTAATTTCTTTTATCCTCTCCCCTGTTCGTGTGTTAAGACCTGATACCTCCGCCGTAGCTCCCAGAGCGTTTTCATGTTGAAGATCCTCGGCATGAGCGTCACAAAGTATGGGCTGACTTCCCGTCCCTTTTCTGGGCATCTGGTCGTGACCAGTGATTAACATTTTGCCCACCAGTAGCATGATTTCTTTCAAACTCAACATAGCTGGCCGGCTGGATGCTCCAAGCGTGGCAAGAAGGTTATGACCTTCAACGCTTTGTGTCACACCTGTTGTCATGTCAATGGAAAGTAAGGTCTGAGTGTCAGGGAGATTTCCCGCTACTGACGCTGACGTTGTCCGCCCAGTGCTAGCGGTGTTTCTCGAGGACTCCACAGCATTTGACTGATAGCTCTCGACATAGGCTGTCTCGTAATGTCGATCATGCGAAATGTTTGAAGGAATTCCCACTTCTGTACCACATATGTAGCTGGTCGTGTTGTTGGTGTCCTCAGCAACTTCTGAAGCATTGACTGTCTCACTTTGAGGAACTGACACAGAATGAGTGTCTAATCTTCTCTCCCGCTGACCCATCTCCCCAGGGTTAATTGCCGGTTTGTCTTCAACAGCAATGTGGTCTATGCCACTACTTTGTGCTGTGCTCATGTCTGCAGAAAGCCGAAGCGATCCACCCTCAACATAGACGTGCAAATAGTGAGGCAGTTCTCTCTCTGTAAAGGCAGTCTTTTCAGTGGGAGCCCGGACAGAGAAGCTAGAATCTGCCCCGACAACAGTGTTCAGATTAAATCTGTCTAAAGTTCGCAGAGAGGGTTTTAATAACGCTTGTGTTCGTTTTTGAGGCTGAGGCCAAACCTTCTTGTGATTCACTTCTGCTGAGCTATCCTCTCTCACTAGGCTTGAACTAATATGCTTCCCTCCATGACCCACACTTCGTGAGTGGATCGGTGCATCCGCCACAGTGCTATAGACTGGTGTGATATCTGATAGATGAGTCTTCAGATCATGGTGGACGTTCCACGGCTTTTCCGAAATGCTTTCACTCTTGACATGTTCAGCCTTGTCTTTCCCAGAATCAACAGGAAGATTAAAAGTGCTGCAGCTCTCTTTTCTCGGTGATCCTGTCTGGCAAATGTTCCCGTTTTTTTTATGACTTTGCTCTCCGTCAGTAGTATCCAACTGCTCTGCTTGATTCACAACATCAGTACTTTGCTCTCTCTTTGACTGAGTGACTAACTGATCATCCACGGAATTGGTGTACATCTTGTCGGAGAAATCTTTGCAATTCTGGATAGAACAATGAGTAGATAAAACCGAGTCCTGGTCCACTGACATTTTTATTAAGGCATCTGTGTCATCCTCTGGATGGACAAGGTTAGTTCTAGAAGGCGACTGAACAGCAGCCCTGTCCTCAATGAGATTGGTCAGAGGTGGCGATCTGGAGGGATAACGTGCGGGTTTGGGCTGCTGAGTGGTGGAACCTTCAGCTCTAGGGCCCTGGTGTGACGTGGACCTGTGTCTGTCAGGTGATCGTCCATCAGTTGGCTCATCCTTGTATTGACCAATTGGTATTTGAGGCATTAGTTGTTGACTGCTGAGGACTTGAGCTGAGCTTGGAGATTTTGGGCCGGCACTATTTTGGCTTACACTATTGGTTATCTGCACCTCTTTCACAGGACTTGAGGGACATCCTGCACAGTCGTGAGAGCTTGTGTCAAGTCGTCCTTCCTTCTCTGTAAGCTTGTTTACATCAGCTACGTTAACTGGTACTGGACTCTCCTGCACAGGACTCAGAGTGCTCGCTTTCTTTAAGACAGATTTGAGCGGTAAGTTACGTGAGCTGTCTCTTGTCCTTTTGCTCTTTCCCCTCGCCTGGGCAGGTAATTTTTTATGGGCATTTTCTCCGATCTTTTTAAGCTCAAGCATTTCCTTATCAGATATCTGTACCGTGCGATGGGGCAAATAGCCATCCTTGTCACAGACTCGTTGATTGTTGTCGGAAGAAGCTTTTAACCTGTCTATTTTGTCCCCGTCAAAGGTTTTATTTATAGTTTTCTCGAAAGCTGGATTTTGGTAAGCATGTGATGACCTTATGCCAAGCTTCTGTTTTTTCACCATGGGCTTTCTGACTGAAGATGGAATTTTCTTTCCAGAGGCATGTTTTGAAATATTGGATTCTTTAAGGGGATGTTTACCAGCTCTGTGTTGGGACAGGTCGGGTTCTTGGTCTGTAAACTCTGGCTCAGCTGGGCTGGCATTAACTTTCAAAGAAAGCGGCGATAGATTGGCTATTCTGTCCTTGTGCAATACTGTGGGGCTTACAGGGTGAGGATCCTTGTTGACAGCTGCGTTAGCGAATGGAACGTGTAGTTTCTGTGACGAATGACTTGGGCTGCAGATACCAAAGTCCACTCCTGAATCGAGGTTTTGTGATGTAACTCCCAGTCCAGACGTTGCAGTCTCCCTTTGAGCAATGGTCATTGCCTCTTTGTGATCAGGAACATCAGTCTCTCCTCGAGGTCTGATCACAGGCCTGGACTTGATGGTGGCCAACACTTGCTGCAAATTGCTCTTTACACGGAGAACGCGCCCCTTAGTCCCTCTAACGTCTCTGTAAACTTCGTCAGATGTCGACATTGCACAGCTGGGATCTGTGTGAACATCTGTGGCAAGGCTGCTGTCCCGATACTTTCTATAGGGACGCTCACGTGAGACACTCAGGGTATCGCGGTGGTCGTGCATCTCCTCACTGTCACAATCAGAGAGTACAAAGTACTCATTGTTCTTCAAGGCTATACGAGTTCTCTTGATTGGAAACAGTGAGGTTCTCATAGCCTTAGAATGCCAGGCTTGTTCTTGTCTCGTTCCACTTACTGGACCTTCTGACGATTTGTTTGTACTGGCCTTTGACCTTTCAGCTAAAACAATGTCAGAGAATGACGCATCGAGGCCCAGTTGGGTATCATTAGATGGTTTCCACTGTGTCAGGGTACCCGGTGCTGAACATGTCTGTGCCCTTTGACTCCAGGGATAACTGGCGGCCAGACTGAAGGAGGAGACACAGGGTGGTGGATTGGTGAGAGATAATGGACCATAGCTGAATATCGAATCGGCATCGGCCTGAGCTTTTTTGATATCATTCTCGCTGTTTGGGTGGTCCAGCTGTTCTCCGCTCACAGCTGTGAGGTCATCATCGGTCCGTTTTGCAGGAAAACCCTGGCATGACTTTGAGCTGTTCTCATACTGTAGTTGACTTCTTTCTTTCTTCTGACCTGATAGCGTTGTCTGTTCAACACCGTTAATTTGAACCCTGCCCATGGTAGAATTAGCCTGGAAAAGTCCAACAGATACTTTCTTGTTGATCATCTTTGTGCCCGATTCTGGAAATGTGACACGCCTACTCAGACGGCTCTGTTTTTTAACATCTTTCCCTCTCGCATCCATTAGTTTACCTGCTTCTTTCGGAGCTTGTCTATTCATTTTTTGCAAGCTGGAAATTGTTGGTTTTGCCGGGTTTGATGTCTTATTTAAACCAGATCTTGTAGTCCAGGCCCCCACTCTCTTTTTGCCAGAGTCACCTCTGTTACGTGCACCTCCTGATGTATTGCTAACCGTAGTGTGTGCACCTGCACCGGTGGGGTTCATTTTGTTCGAAATATGCTGGTTCCTCTCCATTAAATACTGTAAACGTTTTCGAAAAGCTACTGTTCCCCTCCAGGCAACTTTGCTGTCCTTTTTCTCTGTTGCTTTGAACCATGTGGTGTAACTAGGCCGCTCTGGGCTTGGATGGGACGACTCTAGGGTTGTGGTGACGGCACTTTTACCAGGCGAGTCCTTTTCTCCTCGTAAACACTGGTCTGCGCTGCTGTTTGATTGAATCTGTCGATCTCTGGGATCTTTGAATTTTACAGCGTTAGTGAGTAATTCCGAGGTTTGAACCAGGTATTTTGGATAGCGACAGGTGGGGCTGCTGCTCCGACATCTGGCCCGTCTCGGGTCTATGAGATCCTTCCCGAGATGTTCTGAAGATCTTTGGGTCGAAAATACATCTGAAGACTTACTTTTACCGCAATGTTTACTCTCCACATTTTCACACATGGGTCGTTCCTGACAAAGTTTGATTTGATCCAGTAAAAACTGTAGCTCTTCTTTAATTGTTTTATGTAAGGTGATATTTGAGAGGGATTCGCTCTCAGGTGTGCTTGGTCTCTCCAACAGTTTCATTGTAGGCTTTGGCATCATGGTCAGCCAGTCAGACATCACTGGGGTGCCTCCTATCGGTGCTGTGTGCTGACCAGCAGTGCCAGCTCTCTGTACATCCTTGTCCATTCGCTCGGCACAAACACCCTGTGGTGTTAATGCTTCACGCTGACCAGAATCTGACGATGTCATACTCAGTGCTAAACCATCATTGCATTGCTCGAACGATATCGTCTTTTTTCCCAGGTTGGAATTCTCATAAATTTTCATTCTCAGCACGTCCTCGGAGTGATCAGTTTTAAACTTTTCGTTTTTTTCCTCCATGTATGCATTTGGTTCTGGAGAAACGTTTTCAGCTGGGCTCCCAGTACAAGTCCTTATGTCATCAGAGCTCAAAGAAAATGCTTCAGTTGATTTTTCAGACCAATCTTTCAGTTGTACGACATGGTCGTCACTTATCCTCTGAGAATTGTCGGTATTATCTGGAATAACTAGTGGAGTGATTGCCGGAGTCAGACTTACGTTGTCATTGCCAAGGTAGAGAGACTTGGGGCTTGTTAGTGCCAATGAATCTCTGACATCCGCGGTTTTGATAGACTCCATAGTATCTTTTTTCTGTGCGGATCCAAAGTCTGTAAATCCTACAGCATTAGCAGCTGGATTTTTTGTCGTAGTTTCAAATTGCCCTGTCTCTACAGTCGTTGATTTTGCTGGTTCTGGTCTTGTGTGTTGTTCGTGCTCTGCCTTCCCTTCAGGTTGACTGGTGGCTGTTTCAGAGGGCGCTGGTCTTGATGTGTCAGTTTTGGGAATGTTTGTGACTCTGCACCGGCCCACCTTTTCATCCAAAACTTTCCTCATGTTTTTCAAGGCATTCTTTTTCCAGTTTCGGACATTAAATTTCGTGGCTTTCGAGGGCTTTGGCGGGGGTTCGACAGGATTTCGCATTTGTGTAGCGCCCTTGATTTCCTTCGTCTGTCGTGGAGTCAAAGGTCGTCTCCTCGATTGTTGGGCACGTGGATCTTCGATATTGCGACTCCTGGGCACATTTGTCACAACTGCCCTGGGCGATTGGATGTTGATGTTAGTGGCTTGGTGAGGACTGAAATTACTCGGACTTTTCCCATAGAACACTAGATCGGCCACGCCGAAATGTGGAGTTTTATCGGGGCTTTTGTAGACTTCTCCCAGGTGATTTTGATGGGCATGACCACATTTCCCACCGACTTGTGCATGAGAGTTGGCCGTGGCTCTGTCTTCAAACCTCAGAATTTTGTTAATGGACGCCTGCTGTCTATATGGCAGACTGGAATCGTTCTGTGTTGTTCTCTTTCGTGAGACGTGTCTTTTCTCTTGCTCTTGATTAATTTGATTCTTTTCTAGCTTTCCTTGTTGCAGGTCACGCTGTCTCTCGTCTTCCCGCTCTATGTAATCCAGGAATGACGTCAGAGTAGGAAATACCCGTGACCTTGGCCTACTTTTCCGAGAGCGGACAGAACCTGGTCCTTGAGGTTGTTCCGAAGCGAGCTTTTCATATGTCGTCGTGAAGCCTGATTTGCAGAGGAGCTGAGTAATTCCAATAGGATTTTTGCTTTCTAGTATGAATTTTTCAAATGATAAAGTCGAATCACTAGAGGAGCACTTTCTTTTTCGCAGCCACTTACTTTGAGCAGTTTCCCCTGACTTTGTGCTGCCGGTGGCAGACTGGAGCTCCCATGTGATGCTGGGTTTTCGTATCCCATATTTCTTAGCAGGTTTAGAATCCTTTGCAGCTTCAACAGCTTGAGGGGCTTGTGACATTTTCTCGCTTTCCCTGGAGGATTTGGAACTTGAGGCTATGCCAGGAACTGTTTTTGAAGACTCTGTGTGTTTTGACGTCATTTTAAGGTTTGATTTCAATTCACGAGATCCAGTGAGAGATTTTGTAACATCTCTTTTTCCGCAGTGTCCACGACGATCCGTGCTTGGAGGAGAGAGTAAGCATGACACGTGGTTCTTACCTTCCTCAGTAGCGTTGTATTGCTCGTCTTGTAACGACATCAAAGACTCCACCATATGAATACTCTCGTGTTGCGAGCTGTGAATTGAAGAAGTCACCTGATGAAGCGTCTCTTTACTAGGCCTACGATCGTTCCTCTTGCCTTCTTCGAATCTTTTCGCCGTTACAGCTTGAGGAGTCCTGTCTCTCCTTTCTTTCTCTTTCATCATTTTAGGACTGTCTGTCTTCTTTTCATCTTTGACCTTCATTGCCGAATATGTGCCTTTACTCGTCATAGTGTGTTCTATTGATGCACGTCTTTGACGTGACGAGGGCCGGACTAAATGTGATGGTGATGTTGGCGCTCTGTGAGTCAGCAATGCTTTTCTGGCTTTCCCATATAAGCCACTAGAACTGGAGCTAGACCGAAAGTTTTGTGGGCGGTGGGCGACTGCAGTCATAGGAGAAACTTTGATATTTAGGAAAACAGGCCGTGGCTGCGTGGTCGTCTCTGACTTATGAAGGCATTTTGGAACGTTAGTTGTTTGTCCAGGACCTTTCCTTTTAGATGCAATCTCTTTACAAGCTTCTTGTTTAACAGCAATAATCCGTCCTTGCCTGTTAGTGTCTGGTAGAACACGAGAGAAGTTGCTGGACTTGCATTTGATCTCTGACTGATGTTCGTTGATTTTTGATCGCCCCATAGCTTTTATTTTGCCACCAACAGTCGAGGGCACGAGAGTTTCTGGTTCATGAGCCACCTCTTGTATGTCTGGTTTATAAAAGGATTTGAGGTCTTTGGTGAGGGCATATTTTCTTTGCATCTTGTGTCCCGGGGACAGGTGCAGTGTTACATCCGTGGTCGCCGATGAGGAGAAGACAGAGGGGCTGCTTGGACAGATCAGGTCAGAGTCGTTGTACTGTCGCTTGAGGGGCAGCCGGCTTCTGGAGAACTTGGTTCTCAAAGATCCTCGCTCCGATTGCTGCACAGTGACCTGACCTGTGGGGGGCAGCCTATACTGTTCATGTGATTTATCCTTTATCAACGACTGATGGCCCTCATTCACGGACACCACGCTCGGCTGGTCTTGCTCCCCCTCAACCATTTTCATCATGTTTAAAGATGGCGATGAATGTTTTGGACCTTTCATTGTTCTCACAGAATGAAATGAATCACAAGAAGCAGTAGTGCCTTGTTTATGCACAGTCACCACCTGAAACTGAGCTGCAGGGGATGTATCTCCGTCTGACTGAGGCGGTTGTAGTAAACTCTTTGAAAGCAACTTCGGCTTTGACCTTTTGTCAATTTGCGATTGTGTTACAATATTATATATAGTTTTCCCACTCAGCTGAGGCCGTGAAGAATGTCGGTGATCTTGAGCAGGACCTCCTTGACCTCGTCTAGCTTTGACTCGGCTGCCTGGGAGTTCCTCACCCACCGAGATCATGGCTGAGGGCGGGATCCCTGAGAAAGTATTGTAGCGAGAGCCAAGCAGGCGACGCCTGTCGGGGGGTTCTAGACCCTTAACATGGCACTCATCCTTGCTCGAGCACCATTGGAGTATGGAGACAGCAGTTTTATAAACATCCAACAGCCTTCGCGTCACGACCAAGCCAACACTGCTAAAGAAGAAGACGTGGAGAAGAAACAAATATTACACGAATTGGCTGCCATTTTCAACAAGAAAATAGAAGGCGCTTTTTCATTCCACTTTAAACCACTGCCCCAGGTATTTGAGCTAAGCCGTTATCATACCAAGCTATGGATGATTGATGGCTTAGTTTGTTAATAGGCTTATTTTTGTTGGAAGCCTCGAGACTGATTAGGATGGATAAAGAGAGAGAGAGAGGGGGGGGGGGGGAAGAAAGAAAGAAAGAAAGAAAATAACGCATAATTTCCGTAACTATAACTCATCTTCAGGTCGTGTCATGTCATACTCATTGCTTGAAACAGTAGCGAGTATGTCCATCTTCTGATCTTCTTTTTCACAAGTCCTCACCCTCTTATTCTCTCCATCACCTTCTCCCGCCCATGAAATGACAAGGATGAATCTAATCTTCAACGACGTCTGTGACCATCTTACGAACTGAGAGCCATTCCAAGAAAATTTCATGGAAATGATTATTCCTAGTGTAGACGCCTATCATTACATACCTTTCTTGATTAATGTCCTTCGATGGGAACCATCGCTGGAAAACAAAACAAATCACGTCGGTATGAAATATATGCAAACATAACAGTCACAATAGGATTCAGTGATTAATGTCGGTGTTTCCACTGTGTCCTCTACCAAACCGCTGACAGCGGATAAGTGAAGTTTGTTTTAGTTGTTGTTCTGTTCGTCACGAACAATATGAATCGACAGACAGACAGACAGTATGGATGGATGGATGGATGGATGGATGGATGGATGGATGGATGGATGGATGGATGGATGGATGGATGGATGGA
>JBCEWB010099680.1:0-12175 GCA_039654565.1 Peronia peronii
ATCTATCTATCTATCTATCTATCTATCTATCTATCTATCCATCTATCTATCTATCTATGTATCTATCTATCTATCTATCTATCTATCTGTTTAAAAAAAATGACCTTTCAGCCTGATAAAGTTAATAATAATAAGTCATGCCCAAATGCAGACCTACTTACGTAGCAGAACCCCTTCATCCCCTAATCTGAATATGTACATGCAGGTACATTAAAAAGGTGTAAGGAGCAGTTAGGATGTGATGTGAAAGACTTATAGGTAATTTACACATGATGAGTCTGAGTGGGCTGTTCCAACCTAATACATCACACTCACTGAAAATCATCGCTCACTCCTTATGCAGGACACCAGTGTGGTAATATGTGCTGCGAAACAAGAATATTAACAGTTTCAAGGATATTCAACAAGAAATGCATTGCGCGTCTCTCAATTTGATATAGAACCACAGGGTGACCAGGTGTCAATGAACATGCCTGCTATCAACAGCTGAGGCGCTTTCACATGCGGAAACAATCTCAATAGTCACTGACATGGTACGATTAATTTTGAGCGTTTTCGAATTTCCATGAGGCTTTGCTGTTGATGCCACTGTCATTTCTTTCCAAAATGACTCTGGGAATGTCATTTGGTCTGAGCAGTAGTAGAGGTCTACGTAACTTTCTACTTATTTGACAGAGAAGTTTCATGTTCAGGAGTTACAATTTTTCTTACAGGTCTTCTGTCTATTCCACAAATTTTGGATCAATGCCGGCAAAATTAGATGCAAAATTTCATTTTATTAGAGTCAGCGGGTCGCTTCTTCCACTGACCATTGAACGTTCTCGCGCGAGGCTGATTAAGTTTATCAACTTTATTGTTATAAAATCATAGAATGAGTTCTCTTAATCACTGGGTTTATTTCTGAAATAATTTCATAATCATGTTCTATTTGATTTAAATAGAAATAGCATACATAGATGTCAAACTCAACCTTTGCTTGAAATGTAATCATCTGTATAAGATATCCTGCCCAAATAAGGCCCGTGTCCAAATAAGGCATTACTCCCCGTTTGTGTCAGAAAGCTATGGCACAAAAAGGAAAAAAACTTCGTGAAAACTGACAACCTTATGCTTAAAGCAATACGTAGACCAAATTTCGTTTCAAGGTGTGACCCAGGTCCCTCGTGAAAGCAGCAAACATGTGATCAGATCATCTTGTTTGGAGATTTTTAATTTTTTATGTTTTTTACACTAGAAATTAAAATTAGTAAATTTCCCTTTCTTTAAACCCACAATACATTACGTTTAAAGAAACCTGTTTATTTACAGTTATTTAACAATTCCCAAAGCATCTGTCTGCCTGGCACAAGATGAAATGAGACACAACACGATGAAATCAGGCGCTCACCCAGCTGAGGCGACCCGAGAAATCACGTGTTTTTCAACAGTGAATGAATTTTTAACGCATTTTTTTTTTCAGAGAACCCTTCTATATCAATCTAAAAATGCATATCAGAGTTAAATTTGCTAAAATAGATTGAGTAAAAGCTGTAAAATTGTAAATTAGTGCCATGGCCTAATAAGGATTATAAGGATTAACAAAAGAGATCGGCCATTTTCTCACTAAATTCAGCTTCAGCAACAGGTCACCCGCATCGTCTTTTATAACCAATATCTCAACGTCTACTTAAGGTAGGACGAAAACATTTGCACAGAGAGAAAGGTAAATGAATAATCTTCACAGTGGTACCAGTAACTCTATCTGCTCAAAATTTGATGAGAGCCTAATTCCATCGTGTCGCATCTCAAATACAGAAATTTGTCTAGGTATGGCGGATGCTTCATTAAGACCTTCCCACCGAATATGAGGGTGGGTTTATTAGGGCATGCTATTTTTCATTTTCAAATACAGGTAAGCTTAGATCCATAGCCTTATGAATATAATTCTTGTTCGAGTTTTTTTTAGTACGTAATATAGATAGCTATACACATGCTCTTACTGTTTCCAAATTAGCATGATAGCACAAATAGATTAAACGCAGGGAATTTCCCCCCCCCTCTCTCTCTCTCTCTCTCTCTCTCTCTCTCTCTCTCTCTCTCTCTCTCTTTCATTAGTCTTACAAGATAATTTTCACCTCCAGTTTGCATTTATACAGAAAATTAAAACATTTTAAAATGTGTTTCACAGATCTGATATTAGCATTTGCAGTTCATAGTGGTAACTGGACCCGAGAGGACTCGACAACGTATTGAAAGACCATTAACAGAACGGACAGCCGTGGTATCTCGGAGACAGATGCAGTTAGAAACTTTGACATGCTACTAAAATCCTTAAGAACTGCTTAGCTAGTAAAGTGGATCATCTGTAAAAGTTGTGCTCATCCAAGGTTTTACGAAGACTGTGTCGGACTGATGGAAGACGACAGACGACTCGTTTTTGTGTGTCCAGATTGAGACAGTTAATAAATGTGTCCATCTAATCATCCTTTTTTTATATGGAAATAGACCAAAAAAAAAAGCAAACAGTTAAAACTTGCGAAAATCAAAAGTTTATATAGTCATTCAAGTTAAGGAAAGATACTGAAGACGGGCATTATTGAGACAATAATACCCTTTTAACGCCTGGCCTTTTGCATCTCTTGATCTCCTTCAGAATATTCCTTTATGTGTTCCTTTTGTACTTGAACGTTGTGCAAATGTTGTACTAGCATCACAGAAAGACATAAAAACAAAATTTACCACATCTTTGAGCTACTTTTCCTGTAAAATGCATGAATGTAAAGAGGTGTCTCTCATTTGGACAGGATACAGGATACTTAAATACCAGGTGTGTTTGTCATCTATATATTAGGAGTTTCAAACTTGTCACATTTGAGAATCGCAATAAAACGAAGATTTTGGTGAGAAATTAAAAACCATAGGAACAGTAGCACAATAACATTATGATGGCAATTTCTCGGAAAATTTGGATAATGCACTGTGTGATATTTACTCCCCATCAAAGTTCTGTTATAATACAATAAGACAAACAAAACACACAAACCAATAAGAAAATAAACAAACAAACAACAATGTTTTGTCAGGGTCGAAGTGACATTTAGCAATAGACATACAAATGGAAAACTAGTGATTTCAGCAATTGCAAAAGGGGGGGGGGGGGGGGGGGGAGAGAAACCAAGAGTTTGTTTTCAGTATTATGTCCCTTTAAGATACTACCAACTTCAAAATACATCGGCACAAAGATATCCTCTGTTCTTGTCAACTAAGACAGAGGTCAAAGATCACGTCGCTGCGACAAACCTTCCTTTACAGAACAATGGAAACAAACAAAAGAGAACAAAAACAGACGCTACTTTTATTGGTTTAAAGCTTTAACGTTTGGCAGTCAGGCTGTTATGGGGAAGATCAATGGTGTGTGTCCATGCCTATGTGTGTGTGAAGGAAGGAGAGGGAGAGAGAGAGAGAGAAGAAGAAGAAGAAAGGCATAGAAGGAAGACCAATATGAGATATACAATAAGACACAAAATAAGTATGGAACGAAAACAGAGAGAAAAAGAAAAGGCAGACAAAGTTAACGTCCGCATGGTTTTTTACTTGTCCTTTTTTTTTTTTTCACTTAGAAGAGAACCCATACCCCAAGTGGGAGATTTTCTTAAACATGGATCAAACAGATACCACCCTATGACTTAAAGTGGATGGCGTGTACACCTCACTCAAACAAAACGTATTTTGAACGCATCATTCTATCGAATGTACAATTCCGATCAAATACACTCGCGAATTTACTATTCAATTATTATCGCCTTTTTAGGATAACGTCAAACATAATAAACGTTTTCCTGGTTTACGTGAGTAGAAACACAGTCTTTGTGCAACAATGTTGTCTGCCAAATTTCATATGGATACATTCAGTACTTTTCGAGTCCATAAGCCTTTTTTAGGTTTTGTTACAGATTTATAGTATAGATTCATCTGTTTACTGCTGTTTGTAAACTTAATGAAGAGAGAAAAAGAGGCAGACAAAAAAAAAAAAAACACCAGATATGTGAGGACAACATCCGGGAATAGAAAAACATGAAGGTAAATGACAGAATGAGGATGGCGGAAAGGAGAGAGAACAGGAGACAGCTGATTGTGAGGTCGTCAGGTCGACCATGATGCTCTAAACGGTCCACTAGACTGCGGGATTGGTGAGGTTGATTGTTTGTTTGTGTTGGGGTTTAACGACACATCAGTACAATCACGGCTATATTGTGTCAAACACAATAGAAACGTCTCATGAAGACGAGAGGAAAGAAAGCGGGATAGAAGACAGGAGCAAGGAGAGAGAGAAGAGATGTCATCCCTGGAACGTCGAGGGTGGCATTCTACGGGAGACATCCCACGATGACGGTCTTACACCGCCTGCAGCTGGGAGCAAGTAACCTACTTATAAACCCCGGGCCCCCACGGGAGATGGTGAGGGTGAATATGACTAATTAAAGGATGAAAAAGTATGTATAGCATAATTTTCATAGCACAAACTTATCTGTCTATCTATCTATCTATCTATCTATCTATCTATCTATCTATCTATCTATCTATCTATCTATCTATTTATCTATCTATCTGTCTGTCTGTCTGCCTGTCCGTCTGTCTGTCTGTCTGTTTGTTTGTTTGTTTGTTTGTCTTTCTGTCTGGCTGTTTCTCTATAATCTCTTTGCATCATGCTATGTCTAATTTTATAATAAATATACGTTTCTCAAAAGCGGGATGTGTCCTTATAATTATGAAGTAATTGCTAGACACCCCTTGAACTTTGATGTCATTTGAGTATTTCCAGAGCCCTTTCTTTGAATCCGCCTTTGTCTTCTCTATATTGTCCTGCCTTTTGTATTTCTCTGGTTTACTAAATTTATTCTCTAAATTTTCCAAGTATAAAATTAGAGGGGGCTTTTATGTATCTTCCTGTGCCATTTTACATGCTCTACTGGTTTTCGCTAAAATGTTGAGCATGTCATCGGTAAAAACTCTCTCCTATTGTTTGATTTTGTGAATGTGACGGATTAATTGCATCCTCATTGTCAGACCATCTTAAATTTTGAGTGTAGTTTTGCCGTAGACTTTGGAGGTGGCAGTAGACTTTCTTGAGAAAGGCGGGCAATCGATCAAGCTTAGAGATAGGTAGTTAAAGTATCTAATCTAATAACAAACCTTCAAGTCAAAATATTTTGTATAGAATACATATTATAATGACCGAAAACAATATTTTCTTTACACAGACCTATTCTATGTGTATAGTGCGTTCTGCGTACCGTTGGTTATTGTGATCCCAAGCATTTGCTTTGTAGAATATTTCTTGTAACCAGTGTCGGAATTCTTCAGAAAAAAAAAACGGGTTGATTTCCACTATGGTAAACAATAAGGATTATTTTTTATCTACATAGTCTCGACACCTCTGGACAGGAGACGCATTATGTTTTGATGGTGTCCTTTGAGTATTGTGAAAACAGCATAGTGCAAGGACGGCTGTAGATTAGGAGACATAGATGGTATCAGTTAACCTTGATTCTTATCCAAGAAACTTTGAGTGAGAACTTCATCAGTAGGCAGGTAGCTGAACATAGATTAACATCTTAAATGCTATTGATTCCTTGTCTTCATAATTTGTATTGAGAAATATACATTTCAGTGCTTAAACTAACAGCGAGGTAACATGCGTTAAATAGCGAGTTCATATTAAGGAGATTGTCTGGTATCAAATTCGTTTTGAGGTGTTAAAATACACGTATATCAAAATAAGCCTCTTCATTTTCTTTTTTGACTTATAAATTAAATTGTGTGTGTGTGTGTGTGTGTGTGTGTGTGTGAGTGTTTTATAATATTAAGTAAGAATTCATTTTTATCAGCTTCACCGCTTGTGTTTTTATTAACATTTTTTGATTATTATTTTGTTAATTTATTTATTTCTTAAGCCAATATTTTCATTATCATAACTCTGGAATTAAACTTTGATATGAAACAAGAAAATACAGCTTTCAATAGGAATTGATACATAACTTTAGGTACGTGTGGAAAAGAAAAAAAAAAAACGTTTTCAATATACGTGACATACTGATGATATTAAAAGAGAAAAAAAAAAAGATACAGTTTGCACATGTTCGATAAAAACAAGAAAACAAGGATTTCAGATTAATGTGTTGATCGATTTTCTATTCAAAGCCGCTGTGAGGAATCAATGGCAGGTCGATAGGTATCGATAGGTTTTGGACATGAAACGTGATTTTTTTTTTTTCTATCACAAACAGCAGCTGTTTATCATACCGTGGCTGTTTCCGTATGGTGCGGAATGCGTACATTGCACATCAGTTTCCCAGCTGATGTCTTAACATGGCTATTCAACCGGATATAGTGGCCCACTGTTATGTTTATTTCTTTTCTGTACAGTTACGGTGTCCGTGTAATATTGTGCTACAGCCTTCATGTGCGGTTAGTGAAATTGCCCACCACCCCTTTAACAGTTCGTGTAAAGCTAAATAGCGCATAATGCACCGAGGGCCATATAATGGACAGAGAATAGATACCAATGCGTGTTAACATCACTTACCTTCAAATCGTTCAGTGTTAAATCTCGAGGATACTTGATACGAATTCCTGTATGAAAGACGCAAACGGCGTTACAATCAGTGCCTGGGTCTACGTATTTTGATTAGGATATAATTTGTTGTATAAATGGTATGGCTCCTCAACGATAATCCCACTATGATCTGGTCAACAGTGAGGAGTTACCTTTGTCATGTGTTTGCTAGTGTTTCTTTCCGTTATGCCTATTGTCGTGTTTCACTATCGCGATCACAATTTAACCCTCTGGGATGGGCATATAACCTCATCATACACACACACACACGAATATTATATATATATGTACCGTAATTGTTGATAAGATCATCTTCAACACCTTATTTGAGGAACTTGAGGAATACAAGGCAGACAAAGAGAAAAACTAGAATTATCGAAACCCGAGAGAAATATTTTCTCACAAACACTGTGAAAAAGCAAAGCTGAAACACATAGAGGGAATTATCAGGACGACAACTTTATGTTGGGTCGGTCATGTAAGATGTGAAAAAGATAGCCGTATCCATAAACTTTACGTCGAATTGAAACATTTTTCACTTTCAAGAGGACAAAAAAAACTTATCGACGATTTTTGAATACATGTACTCTCAAAAGTGGTCTAAAAAAACTAAGAAATCGACCTAAAGAGATAAGTGGAGACAGATCTGTCCTCAGTGGTCTGTCCGAATTTGAGAAGGGCAAAAGGCCATGCTCAAACATGTAATAGTAGATTGAGTTATTGTTGAAAAGCTCTGTAAAGCAAGAAACAGACAGCCAAACTGAGTACTTACCACTACAGCAAACAATGTAGAGTTCAGACCATCTCGGCTGTCTGCATAGACGGGCCGAGCCGTAAAAGTAGCCTCTGATACTTACACATAGTACATTAGTTAATACATGAGGAACAAAAACCCTGTCTGTTTTGTGTGAAATGTAATCATTTGTTACGAGTATATGTAATTCGCTGACAAGTTAGGCTTTTTTTTTAAATGCTAATATGTTCACTACATCCATATCAGGCATACATGAAATAAATTTGCATCCTCTTGTCTTAGTTCAGCCTATCTCCTGAAATCGGCCTCTGAAGTAAAAGAACAAACTAGTGAACATTCTGACTACTATCACAGGATATGTATATACTACATGGAGAGATTGCCCTTGTTTACTTTCATCACACTACAGATAAAGAGTCTTTTAAATATGCACCCCATTTATCTTATCAAAATTTTGTACTTTAAAATCTCATTTTATACATTATTGTAAATCGATAGACCTGTAAGTCCGGCCCTTTGACCCATCAACCACAGTCAGTGAACTGGTCTCCAGCTTGTTAAATTGACAGTTACCCTTTTCAAGTCTCGAGAATAAAACAGCAAACGTATAGTCAATAAGTGATCCTGTGTAAAGGAGGTTTGCTATGTTCAGTTTAATATTAATTATGCAATCTTGGTGATGCTCAAGTCCATTTTTTATTCTTCTTTTCTCAGAGTTGATCGGAGAGAAAATCTAACTGTTGGCTATAGATATTCAAAATCTCCCAGATACGTAGTGAAAACTTCCTCACAGAAGCGACGAATCGGCATAGACATTGACGTTTCTCCAGTTGACATAATGGATGCCAGACTCAAGACTTTGAAAGGCCATTCACATGACGGAGAACCCTATCCTCTTCTCCGGGCTGCAGAAGATGGCTCATTACGACGAACAAAATCATTATGTAAAGATGGTACCGACATCAACACTGTGGACAAGAACGGTGTCTCCGCCCTCATGATTGCTAGTGCTAAAGAAGATCTGAGATTGGTGAGATGGCTGTGTGAGAACGGTGCTGATGTGAATTTAAGAGCGGACGATGGCAGCACGGCTGTACTGAAAGCTGCTCGCTTTGGCAGGGCAGATATCGTCAACTTCCTGTGTAAAGATGGCCTTGATGTCAACATCCGAGACAAAGATGGGAAAAGTCCACTCTCCTGGGCCGCTAGATATGGACACTCCAAAGCGATCAAGACACTTCGCCGTAATGGTGCCACTGCAGATAGCCCAGACGGCAGGACAGGCCCACATCTCGGGGTTTTAGCGGATGACGAGCAAGTTGTGAAAACTCTGCCCTTTCCCGGGGCCTTTCCCTATGGCTAAAAGCAAAAATAAAGAATACACCAGAGGTGAGGGCCAGACCTTCAAGCGGCAGTGAAATTTTCCAACCAATTTGTGACTTTGATGAAGAGATAACGATTAATTGTATTATAATGGAAATACGTTCTGTTCTCTTTAACTTTTCTTTCAGACTGTTAGATCATATATTTATGTCTTTCTTCTTCCTTTGCCTTAAAAAAAAGAGACACACACACACACACACACACACATACACATACACATACAAAAACCGAAAATTTTGTTTTGGTTAGTTTGCTTGTCTCTTTGTTTCCTTGTTTTTTTCCTTTCTTTCTTTTTGTCTTTCTTTCTTTCTTTCTTCTTCTTTTTTTTAAATTATGCTTTGAAGTAAAATTGTTGAAAATTTTATTTATTTTTGTCTGCGAGAAGTCATTTGCCTTTCACTTTTTTTTTTTATTTTCTCTAGTAACATTAAGCACTTTTTTCACTCTTCATAGAGGAATGTTGTGTTTTAACCATCAGTCGAATTGCTGATCTTTGCTGCACAAATCAGACACGATAACAAGCAGTGTGCAAAAAAAAAAAAAAGAATTTTGAAGTCTCGATGGCCAATTTTTAAAAATCCATGACATAATGGAATCAATTTTTGTTTCATCACCTTTTTTTTTCTTATTTTTATTTCATATTTTTCTAAGAAAATCAATGGAGTGATTTGTTGTTGTTGTTGTTGTTTTTTTCTATTTTTTTATTATGTTTGTTCAAATCTCAAAAGTTCAGCAAAGGGAAGCAATTTTCCTGACATGAAAACAAGATATTACACACGAGATCTTTTTGTCTCAACAGCTGTACACAATTCTCTAGATACGACCCATGGTTTGGTAGCTCCTTCTTTGTCCATAGTTCTGAGCCTAATCTGATGTTGAATATTACAGAAAATTCTCCTGCTATCATTCTCCGGGTTCTCTTTTTGTCATTGCGTCACAGACAGTCAGAACTTTCATGTATCCCCTCCCTCTCTCTCGCTCCTGGGTACGAATTATTTTAACTACATTGTTTCTTCCAACAGCATAAACATGAGGTGCGAGGTGCGTTGATCTAGAGTGAACCAAATATTTGTTACTCATAATGCAGAGACAATTTACAACAAAATAATGTATAATCACACGCACACACACACATGCACACACACATACACAAACTATGAAAAAAACAGACGTCTGTTGGAGCATAATCATTCGAACACAGTGGAATATGATTGAATGCGAGTCTCCTGCAAATCAAATAAATTTTCATAACAGCCCGAACTTAGCGAATTATGTTGGATTGAAGGGCTGTGTCTTTTTCTTCTTTTCAATAGAAGTTATAATTTAAAATCAACTCAAACACAAAAAAGGATACATTAATAAGTCATATCCTTTTTCTATATATCTTTACCTGAGAACAGTGCGCTGAGGAATGCTATTCTGCACAGCTGTGGCCGACTGAAGCAGGTGACGAGGATGAATTGTCAGCATTCATTCGCGGTTCCATTCAGTTCCCCATCCATTTCATCGTCAGAATCTGAAGAATCTCTCACCTCCACGAGCTCCAGTAAGAAATGACCCCGAGGCGATCAGCAGTGGAGATAGTGTAAGCTTGGATACTGATGGAAGACGTCAGGAGAACGAAGTTGAAGACATGACAATACCAAAACAAATTTATGCTGAGGATGAGACTTCCGTGAAACAGACATATACTACACAGGAGGAACAGACTTCCGTAAAACAGACGCACACTACACAAGAGGCTAAGAACAGACTTCCGTAAAACAGACATACACTACAGGAAAGGATGAGACTTCGGCAATACAGACAGATATGTATGTATTATAATATATATTATTTTGATTATGTATGTGTATCCGTCCGTCGATCTCCCTGTCTAGTCTGTTTGCCTGTCTGTTGTATCTGTTACATATTTATCTGGACATCTGTTTGTTTATCCGTTTGTCTGTAAGAATGTCGGTCCGTCTATACGTAGTGTCTGTTTCTGTCTATTTATCTGTTTGTGGTATCCACTCACCAGGTCTGTCCCGAGTTGTAGCCAACACCAGGTCCAATGTGAAGAATCTCCCCTGAAACAGTCACAAACTATCGTTGTCCATCAAGCCATGGTTGAGCAAAGCCCCGTGTACCGTTCAACTCACCAGGATGAGGACGACGAAACCGATTCTGATGATGAAGAGAAGGAGGACTCCCCTGGCGAAGAAGAAGAAAAGGATGTTGAAGCAGTAGACAAAACAGACCTCGAGCACTTTAAGCATCAACAAGTCCAGGGTCTCATCACAAGCGCTAAGTAAATTTTGTCAGCAAAGCTTTGGAAAGACCAGCATTACACGAACAATCCTACCAGCATCACTCACACCTGAGGTGGTGTACAGAAAGTGGGCCTATGTGAAAGGGTTGTTTAAAATCAAGGTCCAGAACAAAAACATTCTTTTTTTTTTTTTAAATTAATTTCCACTTAGTTGTAAATATGAATGCCTGTGGATACATTAAATATTATCATTTCATTGTATCAATATGATATTCCTTCTGTACATCTATGACATACTTGTATCTAAATTATGATAATATATATTGCCTGTATATCATTTTCTAAAGCGTTTCATAATTCAGCTTTTTCCATTTAAATGATACACACATTTTACAAGCAGCCTTTATTCTAAATCTAAATATCCGTATACTGGATGTATTTCCTATCGTTATATTTTAAAACATCTTAGTTTGCTGAAACTTATTGTAAATGGACATTTTGGTGAGAAATATTAACGATATACCACTGGTACACGAGGAAATCCGCTGGTGTCAATTTTTTGGATAATGTCGTCTTTATTTCTTCCTTATCAAAACTATCATATAACGCGATGACACAAAACCAGCCAACCAACCCAATAAACAAACAAACAGAAATGGCGTGTCAGGGTTTAGGTGACATGTTAAAAATAGGCCTGCATGAGTGAAGAACGGATGATGTGAGACATTTGTCAATGGTTTATTGTCAGCATTAAATGCCTTTAAGATACCGGTATCTCATTATAATACTAATTTATTGTAACCTCTATAGCAGCGAAATATTCTACTGTTCTTATCCATTAACGCTACGGGGAAAGATCGCATCGTTATGGCGAACCTTCTTAAGAAAGACAATACCAAAACAAACAAACAAACTAAAATAGACGCTGTGACCTACTTTATGTTTGTTAGTTTGTAGCTTTAATTCGTGCTTAAAGTTGTAAATCTTTGGCAGTCAGGTTTATCTCTTAAAGATTAATGATATGTTTGTATGTATGTATGTATGTATGTATGTATGTATGTATGTATGTATGTATGTATGTATATATGCATGTATGTGTGAATGTATGTATGTATGTATGTATGTATGATGTATGTATGTATGTATGTGTGTGTGTATGTATGTATGTATGTATGTATGTATGTATGTATGT
>JBCEWB010099690.1:0-12175 GCA_039654565.1 Peronia peronii
AACAACAACAATAACAACAACAACAACAGCAATTAAAACAATTGAAGTAGAACAGCAACAACAACAGTTAAAACAGTGAAGTAAGATTAGTTCACTATATTTTTAGCATATAATCTGGAAACTTCAAACAAAACACAGTACTATAACTAAGTAGTTCTTTCATTTTACAAAAAAAAAAAAAAAAGGTTTTTAATTTATCACATCTCGAGCAGGGAAAAAAAAAAAAACATCATCAGAGAAACATTTGTACATCAGCTGTTTCTTCTGAGACTGTCAGTGTCCTCATCAAACTAGTTAAAGCCAGGAATTGGTTGCCCTCTGGAACGTGAGTTTGGACTGAGGCAGGCTGGTGTGACGGTTGTGAGTAACTTTGCCCTGTAGGAGCCTGTATGGCCTTTTTGGGCCACACCCCACCAGTCATCCAGTCACGTCGGAACACAAGGGTATATCACAAATGAGCGTGGAAAGTACAGAGGGAAAGGGAAAAGGACGGGGGGTGGGGGGTGAGAGGAAGTTTCTCTGAATTGATTGGTTCCAGTTCTCCCTGATGCGGTGTGGGGGAGGGGAAGAGGACGGTAGAGATGCTTTGGATTCGTTGGCACCAACAGCCCCGTCGGGGAGAGGGGGACGGAAGCGGGGATGGAGTGGTGGGTCCAGAAGCTTCTATGGGACCCCTGGTACAAAGTTGAAAGATTGTCATCTGCCGGCCATTGTCCATACCAGTCGCGGTCCAGACCTCCGCCGTGGAGCCACATTGTCCACTCATCATAAGGCGTGAGTGCGCGTTATTTGCTCGGGAAATTGCCCGTTATTATCATTAATATGCGCATTATCCACTGGCACGCTGCCCGGATGGAGACCGTGTTATTTGAGTCGCGGCTCCCATCCAGTAGCAGTACAGCACTGTAGTCATCGGCTCGGCCAGCGGTCAGCGTGGTGAGGGTTGGGAGCGGGGGGTGGGTGGGGTGAGAGGGCACGAACATCGACTGGACAGGTTGGGATGAAGTGTTGATAAGGTCCCCTGGTCTCCCAACCCCGCTCCCCTTTCCAGCTAGTCCAGCCTTCACTCGCTCACCCTTTCATTTCTCACCCTAGCTGCATCAAATCCAAAATTCGAACGTACCGTGACAAAAGCCCCGGTCTTTGAAAACGTCATTCCGTGAACATCAAAAGTTACTTTCATAATTTTTGGCAAACTAACACATAGATAACCTGGTTGTTGTTGTTTTTAGGTTTTGTGTTTAAGAGAATGAAGAGATTCGATAGCTTATTTTTTTTTAAATTAGGAAGTGGATAGTACTCACTTATCGCAGGCGGATCCATTGGGAAATCACATGGAATTGAGTGCATAGGCGGCATAGTGGACACCTATCGCTGGTGGACTCATAGGGAAGACATAGGGAATTTGATGCACAGGCACCACCCGCTAGAGCTAGGATTAGGGTTAAATTTGGGGTTAGGGTTAAGGGTTAGGGTTAGGAGTTATGATAAGGTGTTAGGTTAGGGATTAGGGTTAGAGTTAATGTTGAGTATTCCTTAAGCAGTATCGTATGATTCCCCCTCAGTCCTTTCAGATTGACGCCCACTATCACTGGTGCTTGTCTTTCTGCAGCCTTTGTAATATTGTGGAGAGTTATATCTGAAAAGGTGATGAGGTAATGGGAGATCGTATTGACCAGTTCTATTACTTCCTTTTGCCAGGGTCAAGGGTGTTGAAGTAGCAGTTTAAAAAAAGAAAAAAATTACTTCTGTGCTCTTTGCTTGAAAGATACGTCATACCATTTGTTGTAAAAATTCATAATATAAGAAAAACATTTTCTTCTTATTGTTATAATTTTATCAATTTATATATTTATTTATTATTTATTTATTTATTTATTTATTTGTTTGTTTATTTGTTTACTTTTTTATTCATTTATTTATCTTTATATATGGTCAGTCTTTCGATTGGCAAGAAGTCAAGTAATTTTTGTCTTCTGGACACTGCTTGCGCAACATTTCTTGTGTCTGGCAAAGGAAAGTTATATGGGTAGTCAAAACGATCTCCGTCTAATCTATGATGAACAAGGTGATTTGTCAAAGCATGCTCAGCATTGGCCACACTCTGGCCGCCTGGACACCTCGCTCTCTGAATGTTCATTTCCGTGAGGGAAAGGCCACCAGGTCAATCTGCTTGCAATTATCGGGTCGACAAGCATCTGTGTCCTGTCGCGGGGGTCCGAGCCAAGCCAAGCCAAGCCAGGCCAGGCCAGACTCTGTCCACACTCACCTCCAATTATCTGTGGTGAGCAGGGCCAGGCCAGAGGTGACTTTGCTGTCCCGAATGTGCGTGGCGCGTCCCTGAACTTATGGAAAAAAACGATTCTCCATGAGGGATTTTAATTGCCTGATGTTTATTTGTATATATAATATGTACATTAACATGACTGACACATCTCCAAACACAATATCCATAGGGGATATATGTTTATATGTATCAATGTATATACATGTATATAATTGGCAAATCTCAAAACAAGATTGCCCATGAAAAATCATGTGTTCAATATGTTGCGATATGTTTACACCTGCCAACCCTCTGCCGGTAGTTCTCTGGTATTTAACATGTATTAGTATGTACTTGTATATACAATGTATACTGTATATACTTGTATATACAGCTGTCTCTGTCTGATGAAACAAAAAGAAAGAAAAAAGTATTGTATTACTGAATATATATCCCGTGTATATATACATGTGTCTTTCAAATTAGTCTTGCCCGTGAGGTTTCCCGTGTCTATGTTTATGTGTATATACAATCTGACTATATTATATATTTAGGTCCTGGACTGTGGGAACAAAATGAAAAAAAAAATGAGAATAAGAATGTAAAAGAAAACTTTGATATATTTACCCATAAAAGTAATACATGTATTTCCACAGAGAAAGATGAATTTTCGTTGTTTTTTTTTCTCTAAATTTCTCCTTCACCGATGTCTTGATATCCTTTCACTCTGCGCCTAGTACATTGCATCTCTCAGCAATTTTGGTATTCGATGCAGCATCACTTTCATTGTTTTCATTTGAAATGAAATCAGACACATAAATATGTAGCCTGCAAAGAAAATGCAATTTAAAAAAAATATAAATTAAAAAATAAATAAAACTAAACAAATCGATAAGCCAAGAACAAATAAATAAGTAGACAAATTAAATAATTAATAAAATAAATAAATAAATAAATCATAAATAATCAAACAAACAGGAAGTGAGAAAAAAAATAAATCCTTTATAAATGTTTACTGTGATGAATTGTGAAACCTATGATTATAGGCTTAACAGTTAGGGTATGAAAAGACAAACATTATTCAACTTTAAAACTCCAGTAAATGACATTGTCTTTATTTTATTACAATATTTGATTTTCAGGAACAAAATTTTAAAGAATACTGTAGACCTGCAATGACTGAGTAATACTTTGTATAGAATTCAATGTTTCTATTCACTGTGATGCCCAGTTTCTCTGAAGGAAAAGGAAAGGGAGGAGCGAGAAGGGGGAGGGGGAAGGATATGACGGAGAGACTTATTTTTTTATATGATGAGAAGGGCGCTTTAAAAAAAAAAGTCTGCCTACAGGTTTACTGTCATGAATTAAAATAGCAAGAATTGTTGAAAATAAGTAAATAAATAATAAATGAATAAGTAATGAATGAATGAATGAATGAATGAATGAATAATTAAATAAATAAATAAATAAATAAATAAATAAAAATCTTAGCTTGAAGCAAAGCTGCCATAATGAATTTTCCCTTTCAAAAATAATTTTTAAAATATATTTTCTGCCACAGTTTTTCGTTCTGAAGTTGAAAGTTTATATATATATAAATATATATATATAAAGGTAACGTAACTAGTTTGCTTTACGTTATTCAATAGCATGGTGATGGATCTAGTTCAATATATTCACTTTAGTATAAAATACATGTACCTTAGTACTGAATTATTACGTCAACAAAAGATATTGCGAAAGTCTGTACGTTCTCTCTCTCTCTCTCTCTCTCTCTCTGTTTCTCTCTCTCTCTCTGCCTGTTGTTTCTCGAAATCTTTGATAAAATCTAATTGCATCAAGCAGGCAGAAATAAAAATAATCAAAATTTAAGTTTTGAATATTATTTTTTTTGGAGAGGGGGGGGCAAATATTTAGAGGTTGGCCTCTTTCTTTATGCGTATTCAACCATGTGTTCTCTCAGAATGAGTCAGAAACAACAGATCTCTTCTTTATCCAACTCCCGCCTCTTAAATTTGGATACATGTCAGTTTATTTCACTGTACATCAGTCAAGGGCCTGAGCCAAAGCGTCTCGGTTGTAGCACAGAACAGCCCAGAACCATCGTCGCAACCAGCAATCTCATTGCAAGGGAGACAATTAATATTTTTGCCCCGGCATTGCCCTCACATGTTACCTCCCTTTAAACAGACGCTGCCTATAACCTGGATAGAAAAATACAGCTGATAAAATTGGTTTATTTAGCAGACACTATTCTGTTAATAGTTTCAGAGAAAACTATTTGTTTATTACCAGGTCTTACTATTTTTCTCCATGAAAAAATATATACTATAAAAGTCTCGGCCAAGATAATACACACCCCTCTCCCCCAAAGAAAAAAAATTGTAAGTGTATGTTATTGGTTGTTATCTTTCATTGTAATAGATGATATGGAGAGGTTGTCGACAGTAATACAATATTCTTTAAAAAATCAATACCTTAAAACTTCTTCTAAGGTAAGATATCGTAGGAAATTTCAGTACAGATGGATCTTTCTAACATCCAGTGATGCAAATGAAATTTGGCTCCCTTGCCAAAATCTTGGTAAAGAGCACAATTAGTGCTTGGCGATGATTTAAACCTGGGGTCCCCTCCTAACCCCATCTACCTTTGGGCCCACCCATATAGCTTCCATCGTCTGTACAGAGATGCTGCCCCAAAGTTTCATTGTTTTGTAACTGGATCATCTTCTACGGCTGTCAATATCAATACTAAGAAATTCAACTTGCAGCAGCGCAGAAAATATCACCAGAGACCTGTGCTATATCATCTACAATAACCAGGATTAGCCATGTTGACTGTCCGCCAAAATTATTTCCCTTCGCCATGTACAAGATGTATAACACAAGCCTTGTGAAAAGAAAAAAAAAAAAAAAACCCAGTTTTTCACGTGTTATTTGAAATATGAGTAACGGAAAATTCTGAAAAATTTAGAAAGTG
Organism: Peronia peronii; assembly: GCA_039654565.1. NCBI lineage: Eukaryota > Metazoa > Mollusca > Gastropoda > Systellommatophora > Onchidiidae > Peronia > Peronia peronii. The sequence goes on from JBCEWB010099690.1 coordinate 5,246, forward strand.
ATGATTTTTTTATTTTTTTATTGTGATAATTTTTTTCCCACATGTTTCAAATAACAAGAAGAAGAGTGATTTTTTTTTTTTCATTTTTGCAATGTTCGTGTTACATCTCTTGTCCTTGGCAAAGGGAAATAACCTAGCTGTTTTTTTTTTTTAAATGGCTCATTATCTTTTAGTCCATTATTGTCTCTATTGTTGCGCACAACACCAAGCATTTCACTGATAGAAAATAAAGATTGTTCCTGTCATTAAAGCTTTTTTTCTTTTTCTTTTTTTTTTTTTTCTTTCTTTTTTTTTTTTTTTGAGCCATTTGCATCTCCTCTCCTTTTGAGTTCCTCTGAGTTTAGCTCATGAGCTTAGATGGAGATTCCTATTTGCTATCTATAAAATTTGAAAAGTGTCATGGGAAACACAGAATTTGTAATAAATGAATGTACTGTGTGAAAGTGAGAGAGATTGATGTAATTTTTGGCATTGACAGACAGCTGCGCCATGAACGAGCAAAGAAAAAAATGAGTAAGACATTTGATAAGTTGTAGAAATATTATTTATTACTAAAAATATAATGCATAAATGTGAAAAGGTGAATAAAGGTGAATGTTTACAAAAAGAAACTGTCATTCAAGAACTGAAAAACAAAACAAAAAAACAACAAACAAACAAACAAACAAAATCCAATAACAAATCAAAACAGAAGCATGAGTGAGCAAATGTGCCAGTGAATTAAGTTACAGACTGTTAGTATGTTAATGAAAGTAAAGAATGAATTACCGTAGTAAATACACTGAGTCATGTCATGGAACTGCACCAGGACATTTTATTGCTCAATGCTTTTACTATTTTAAGCAAAACGCTATGTGATTTCAAGTTTGACTATTACAGAAATTGAAACAGCCTGAAACACTTGCTGGTTTCATTGAAAAACAACGATGTGACCCATGTTAGCAGCGTCTTCCTAATTACAATCAAAAAGCTCAAACACCGTATGGGTCTGCAGCTGAACTCTTTCTATGCCTTACCAAAAGATAATCAGAAATGTATGAGGCAAACAACTAGGAACAAGTATTTATGAAATGAATATACTGGACTTCTCTTAGGCAAGTGCTCTATCTATGACACAGACAGCCGTCGGCATTCATGTCCCTCCACTTCTCTATTTGATTGATGTCCTTAGGAATGCCCCGTCATTGCAAGTTTATGTGATAGCAACCAGTGATTCAGGCTTCTATTACAAATATTAGTTTCCGTGAAAAATCTACCCTGACCTTATTTGTCCTGCATTTTTCCCTTCAAAACTGTTCTCTCTCCATGTCATCCTTGCTGTAAGTATGGCCCAGAAATTTCAGCTTTCAATTTTCAATTGAAATGAATATAATACAGTAATATCGATATTTGAATATCACATTATTCTATGTTGACTATTCTTATATTCATCCTGCACATGTTATTAGCCTACATTACAGAATAAGACCTTTGTGTTGATTCCCTTCACACTGAACCTTTTAGCTCACTGACTACATTAGATACTGAAAATTACTCTTTATTTTATCTCTTTTGCTATTTGATTTTTCCTGTCTTTCTTTCATTTATTTATTTATTTATTTATTTTTAAATTCAAAATTTGAGAATTGTCTTTGAAAATAATAGTTCTTCCACTCATCCCTAGCCAACTATCCCGCTGTCGTTGATGAAGAAGGAACATTCACATGTATTTAGCAAATAGAAACATCTAGATCTGATGAAGATGGATCATAGCATAGCAAAACTGTGCATAGAAATTATTCTAAATTTGGCATAACCATCGTCTGAGTGGAGAACATAAATCCCATCAATATTTGCATAGAGGAAGCATATTTCTTCGTGGTGATCCGGGTAAATAAAGTGCAATGCGATCAAATTTTAAACTGGCATCTTTTCCATAATCTGATAGTACTGATACAATCATTTCTGATTATGAGTGCGGAATGTAAAGTTTTCTGATTACGTATCTAAAAGCATCTGAAATATGGTATTTTGTTGTGAAAAAATGTTAACAACATAGCCAATAACAAAGAACACAACAGAAACACAAAAGGCAAAACAAAAAGCTCACAAAAATCGTATATTCAGACATGTGTATATTCAAATCAATGTTTTAAGTACTAAAAATCAATTATATAATCTCATAACTGGCAGCTTCCCTATCCAAATTACTATTCAACTGCGAGTGAGTTTATAAATCATCTGTGGTAAGCATTAAAGCCATAACAGATGGAACTTGTTTCATCAACATTGAATCATCATATAATGAGGAATGCTGGTAGATAGAAACAGACCAATTCCAAAGTATGAAAGAGGAAGATGTATTTCTGAGCATCGCACCCTTTTCTATACTTGACAAAGCCAGACAAAGCCTAGATTCTTTGAGCTTTCCCAATGAATTAGTGGTCAAAATAAATGAAGCTATTCTAAATGTTCACTAATAAACAATGAACAATGAAAACAGACACTCAATTTCTTGCAAAAGTTTCGGTTGCAGATTTCCTGTCAAAACTATTTTGGTTAAATAATAGAATAGTAATATCATGTTAATCTGATTATGTGCATGGTTGAGTAAAAACTGATGTCTGGAACTTGAAAACTTTTTTCTTTCCATATCACCTCAAAGTGCTGGGGAAAAGTCATACTATATAAATAAAACAAAAGAAGATTTTTATAATAAAAAGTACATTACCTCTTAAATAAAATCAGCAGGCTATAAGAAAACTGTTTGACATGGATGAAGAGTACCAATACTCAGCTGTCTCTAAATGTATTGTAAAAATTTTGTTAGTTTCATCATTTGAACGAAATACATGGTCATGAACATCAGTATAATATTGCAAAGTTTTGAGTTTTAATTTTTGACATACCGGAACTATCTCTCAATAAATGAAATTCTTTGGACTGAAAAATTACAAAACAAAAAAAAGAAGACAGAAAAAAAGAAACAAAAAAGAAACCAAAAAAAAAAAAAAAAAGAAAAGGAAAAGAAAAAGGAAAAAAATGCCCTATACAGGACAGGTCTTAAAGTCTTTGCTGTCCATTAGAAAAGGCCCGTATTGGATAGTCCAAACAAGACTGTGTTGATAATGAGACCCAACAGACCAATGTAGGCAAAAGTTCCTCTATTTCTCTTCGCCGGATCTGACAAGACGGCAAAATAGAAATCAAATAATTAATAGACAAGTACCTAGGCGCTTCAGATCTATGAAAAGGAAAACTTAAACGGATGAGAAGGAAAAGAATTAACAAATTATATTAGGTGACATAGACAGTCACTGACAGAAAAAAATAACATACATAAGAACTCTTGTAAGTTTCAAAACATATAAGCGGGATTCTTTATTTGTTTTATTTGTTTTGATTACTTTTTGTAAGTGTGCATTCTTAGAAAAGAAAATTCATGTCGACTCATTTCCACTGCATGAGGACAATCATCGATCTTCCCTAAAATTTTCCTTGTAAAAATAAAATACAAATCAGTAAAGCATCATTAGGAAATTTGCATGATATAGTCAGTAAATTTCCTATGTGTAAAGCAGGACACTTAATATGTTAAACTATATTATTTGTTGCGATAGGCCCAGCTGGAACTGGATCATTTTTTTACAGTAACAGTCATGCTCAGATAGGATATTGTGTTATAAATGGCAAACTAAAGCACATCATTCACTATTTGCAAGCAGTTAAAAAAAAAAAAAAACCAAAAAAAAAAAACCAGCAAACCATAATTATGATAGTAAAAGAAACATTCATATGTAACTGAAAACTGCTGAAAACGAACAAAACAAACAAGCAGCTTCAATGCGGGTTTTGACGTCGGTCATGTGATCGACAGATTTTCACTCCGACGATTTGTGTACATACTCTGCGCATGGTGGGCAACTCTTGACCAATGATGAAATTCAGAGATGTCAACATCATATAAACAAACCCATGGTGTGAGCGATGTTTCCTTAGCCACATGAACAATCTCCAAATACCTAATAAGTTTAACCAGCAATATGCTTCATCATGATTGCTCTAAAACATGTGGCTGTCAGATTATATTTTATGAATGCCATCTGTTGCCAGTATTCACTGAATACACAAAAATTCAAGCATATGAATATTTTATCTCTTTGACATTTCAGTGCTTTTTCACTGGACATAGTCAGACAATATCTGACATGGCTATATCAGTATCATCCCTTTGGCAAACAGGAAATGCATAAAGTATACAGTTTGTAAAGATAGCTATAGTGCTGTTTGTAAATGTCTTGATAAACACAATAAAATGTGTAAATAAAACAACATATGGTACAACTAAACGGGGAAAAATTGTCTTTAAACAAAAATTTATTGTTCTGCATCAAAAATCAAATATATGCAATATAAGCCATTTCAGCCTAATCTCGTCCCACATACCTCTTTTCTCAAACAAAATTCTACTTGTGCTTTCTTCTTTTTTTCTTTTTTTTGTAAAATTAGTTTTCACCCTATTTGAACTGACAATACATTTTCATTTCAAAAGATCAAAATATAGAATTATATTATCCAAAAAGTTTTTATTATGATGTACTTGTTTCCAAATTCATCAAATCTCGGTTCAAATGAAGACTGTAATGTAAGCATGCACTTGAATTGTGGAGGTGCCACTTAAATAACCATTGGCAATACTTACCAAATGTGTAATATCCATGGGCATATGCAATTCTGCCAGCAAGGACTATCAAACCAAACAATGAACTCAGTTTCTGAAAAGGCATCATATGCGCAGTTTTAAAATAGTTAAATATATTATCACGAATTAATATTGTTTTATTAGCACATACACATGGTATACAACATATCGATGGCATCAGTCGCAAACTGTATCAAGTCCGAAATTAGGCCAAGTGGTATTCTTGTCTCAAAATATCCCTTGAAAATTCTTTTATCATATGGTGCAAGTTTTTTGCTATATTATGTACTTCCTTCCAAAGTGCAGTCGGGTCCCACACTGGGAGCGCCGACCTTCTGTTTAAATTGGACCAGTAGTGTCCGGCGTGGCCGGGTCTATTCTCAGACATACTAGTAGATCTGGCGAGACTTCCGTTACAATTTGAAGTGAGCGTCGGCGTTCAGAGGCAGGAACTAGTCTAACGTGATTTGACAAAACGCCTTTTTCGACTTTAGCGCCAACATTTTTCATTGCATTATAACATTCTCAACAACATTCCTCATCTTATGAACTTATCAGCTTTTGAGAAAGCACAACTAATTTTGAATTATTTAAAGAAAACAATTTTTCCAAACGCCTTTTAATCTGCTGAAACGCGACAAAACGCCTTTAATTCTATACAACGCCTTCTTTTTCGAAATAAAGGCATTCGTCTGTAGGCGCGTGAGATGACAAAACGCCTTTAACTTGACCAAACGCCTATTTTCTGGAATATAGGCGTTCGCCTGAGCCCGAGTAAGATGACAAAACTCCTTTAACTTGACAAAACGTATATTTTTAGGTAAAGAAAGGCATTTTGCTATATGATTTGTAATGTGACAGAACGCCTTTCAATTGATAAGCTTTCTTGGTAATCATTTTGTCTAATTTTCCTTTCATTGTTCTTTTACTTTAGGCTTAATGAGTTCAATAAAAGTATTTTGTGAAAATTGTTTTCCCACATAGATCTCCATTTAAGTCCATACTCACCCGCATCGCATCAAGTGTCGATAACTGTTATTACCTAATCTTTGAGCTAAAATATAGCAAATTTAAATAGAATGTATGGGTAGCATCGTTAAAATTTGGAACCTTAACTCTCAGATCGAGAACTGTTTCCTTGGTGTCGTCTACATTGTGAACTTTCTCTGCTACCTCAGGCGCAGACGTTCATCTGGAGTTTCTCACACAAGAAGGCACTGCGCATGTGCGAGGCAAAATTTCATGATATTTTCCTTCCTCCAAGCCAAGCATTGACCATCATGGGAATTCCGTGATTCACGATGCTTTTGGCGTAAGATCAGACTCTTTCGTTTAAATGGGGACGTAACAGTCCCAGCCGTCATTCAATTTTTTTTTGCACTGAGATTTATAAACTTTGAAAAATAAGCAATGAAAAACTGCGGTAAAATTTTAATGATAAGACGAGAACGTAACGTTAAGAAGGAGAGTTCCAGATTTGAACTTCATAGCTTCATGCGTCTTTTCCTCTCATTCTTTCTCTCTCTGTCTCGCTCTCTTTCTCTCTCTCTCTCTCTCTCTCTCGCCCTCTTTCTCTCTCTCTCTTTCTCTCTGTGCCCTGCCTTATTCATATCAACACCGACTCTCTTCCCATGAATCCTTGGGCGTTTTTCAAGGAGATCATTGAGCAATCAGTTTTCTTTTCTTCTTCTGTTATGTTTGTAATTATCATCGTTTCATGTGTTTAAATATCAGGGTATAGACCTGCAATTTGTAATATTAACTTGATGTATCCATACAAAGTTTCGGGCCTTGTTGTCTCTTTTTCACAGCAAAATGAGCAGCATGATCATAATTTATCAGATGACCACCTGTATATTTGACTTGCATTGCCAGCAAGTACATGTAGCTCAATGCCCCTTTCTCATCATTATCATCGTAATTTTGTAAACGCACTTTAAAACTCAATACACAGGCGTCACAAGGCTAAACAAGAGAATGCAGAGACGACAAGGTGCCAGCTCTTATGTGTAGAGGACACTGATGAACCTTAAGTTGCAAGACGTGTGACAACCAAACCTGTTTGTCACCGCTCAGTTTTGCTAACATCCTAGTTCAACATGCTGTCCTTACCCACTCATGTCTGTATTCACTCAAAGAATGTGTCATCAGAATGACAGTGATAGTGGAGAGAATGATCTATTTACTTCAGATAATCCTTATAACGAGATAACGAGTAACAGTATAGTGAGCTCATTTTACTTCTATAT
>JBCEWB010099701.1:0-12175 GCA_039654565.1 Peronia peronii
TCTATGCCTCTTAGCCACATCTGCCCAAAGTTCCTTCGCAGTCATAATGTCAGATGATGTCTGTGAATGATAAATGGGAAGAAGAAACAATAATATAACACACAGATATACAAAGCTAAAAACTAAAACACTGAAATTCCAAAGCCAAACATATAATAGAGTCCCACCTCAACTATTGGCCATTCCCATGCAGGATTTGACATTCACTATTCCCGGTCTAGACTCTCTTATATGAATACTTTTTATAAAATTGAACCAGACTTTGGATCCATCTCAGCCAGACATTCTGTTTGCCACTCTCGTTGTCTGTTAACCCACTGAGTTTAACTTTATAGGGGATGTCTTTGCTCCAGGCTGCACCAATCACGAGCTACAATAACATATTGCAAGACTGGGGAAGAGTCTGCTAAAAAAAAATGGGAGGAAGAGGAAATAGGGGAGAAAATGGCTAATGGCATAGAAAGACTACTTTTACAGGACGACAGACAAGTACCGGACTTTCTTTAGGTATCAATGGTGTGGAAAGAAAGTGCCATACTCAAACCGATGCCGTTTTTAGATCTAAAACCGCATTGATTTTGTAACTAATCTTGTCTGTGTAACTAGCAGTGCTAAAGCAAAGACAGAATTGCCCTCATGGATAACTTGCCTTTGAGCAAGGCTTTTTACAGCTGACTAGACCTATAGATATTGGACATCGTCTCTGGTAACACTTCCTGGAGGACAGTGTTGAAATGAAAGTGAACATTTATTGCTGAAGTATTAGTGTGCCCGAGTTTTTATTTACTTATTTATTTATTTAACTTCCACGGCAAGTGCACCATTTTCATGATCTTTGACTCCTTTATGCTTGGTTTGAGCTCCACTTGCCCGTATTTATCTGCCGACTTCTCTTTTTTGTCAAAGATCACAATGATGCAGTTAAATTTGACAACAGACTAAACGCTTTGCTAAAAATAAGGAAACTAGTTTAATTTTTTACGACGATTATATTTAATTCCATTATTTTCAGTTCTGTGTAACTCTTCAGCTAATTTTTTGTTTAATAACCAAAGTTTATATAATTTCCGAACTGTGTGCCAAAGTGCATGTTCACTTGTGCAGATGATTACGCTCTGTTGCTCATGATTCAAGTATTTCAGGAGAATTGTTAGTAAGCCCGAGAAGAGAGAAAGAGAGAAAAAACTGGCCGTCAAATTAAATGAAAACAGAGAAAACAGAAAATAGCAAACGAGTTTACCTTAAAGATAAGCTGGCTAATTCAAAATACTAACATCAAAATCTGCAAAGTACTACTGGAATGTCCTACCATGCTATATGTTAAAAAAGATCCGCCAGGAATGTCTTCGGTTTTCTCAGGGTGTTACACGAGATCGTATGCAGGTGTAACCTGGCTGGGGTCGTTTATTAGTTTCTCTTATCTCAGACTGACAAATAGGCCATGTCACCCTGCCTTTGTTGCTCTTTATACACCTCGCTTCGTTTTCTACATCAAATAGTTCGCAGCTGATGCTGTAACCAAGGCAGAGCTTGATTTAGAAAAATTAACCCTCTAGAGCCAGTCACACTTTTCATAACAAATATCGACATAACATTACTCAAAATGATTTTAACAGGCTAAATGGAAATCAGCTCTAAGGATTGTAAATTGTTTATTATTTTTTTCACTTTGTAGGTATGTCTACATATACACTAAATTTCATATCAACCTCATCCTTATTTGTAGCATGACAAACTGAACTGTAGATGGCTAATATTAAAATAAATTGGCATTTTATATTTTTTCTATATTGCCCTGATAAAGAGCTAATTAAGCTTGAAAATTTGGCTAATTTGATCAATATCCAATTATTCATGTTGGTTTTGTTTGTTTGTTGTTTTTTTTTAGTGTATTTGGATACGTACCGGTAAGACAATCGTCTTAGTTTTAAGACATTTTTGTAAATATTTATACGTCTTCATTATCAGCTTGAAACAGGTTCCAGACTTCTGAAAAAAAAAGAAGACATCCCGTAAACCATATAATGTCATCGTAGGTTTGACAACTGCTAACATCTCTTTCTATCACTGCACGGATATAATTATTTTTAAGAAACAAAGCAAAGTACGATACAATGCATACGCTTCCACGACAGTAATTTTGTGTGGACGTGCCTGATCCTGGGAGAACAACCAAATAACAACAGTTTTCCACCAAATAAACAATTCACGAAACAGACCGTATGTAAAAGGGGTTATAAGCTTACTTTCTATCCCCCTGCTAGGTATATATTTATCATTCGGCTGTTTGCTTCAGTATGCGTTTGCTCGATCCATGTTATTTAATGATATCCTGATACTTTTGTGGACAAAACAAATATATTTAATCCTAGAATCCACGGCCTTCGTGGGAGATTATTTAAATATAGGTCAAACCAATATTGCCCTACGACATTAAAATGTATGGCAAGTATGCGCATCTCGATGTTATTATTATGGATGATTAAATTGAATGTTACTCAAAAGAAAACATGTTTGGTGTTTTGAACGCGTCATTCCATTGAAAGTACAATCCGGATCAAACACTCTCGCGAGTTAACTATTCAATTATTGTCGTCTTTTTAGAATATCTTTAAAAATAGTAAGCTTTTTCGGCTTTTTGTAAGTAGAAACACAGATCTTTACGCAACAATGATGTGTGCCCAATTTCATATATGTGGATACATTGAGAAGTTTTCGAGTCCATAAGCCTCTTAGTGGTTTTGTTGCAGATCCATAGTATAGAGAAGACAATAAACCAGTAATTGCACTTCCCGGCTAGTGATCTTTTATAAACTTAAGTGTAAATGAATATAAATTTCAGACAGCTAAAAGGTTCTGGTAAATTACGATACCGTTATAATTTCAGTATATTTTTAGACCCAAATGTTCGTTTGCAACGGGCATCTAAGAACTCATTATTTCGAAAGGCCATCACATACTTGAATGGAGAATTATGAAAAAATATACATAAAAAAAAGCATTTCAGCAATGGAAACATATCTTCCAGGTGATATCAGAATTGATTTTTTAATTCAAAAACAGCATCTTATACATAGCACTTGGATGACGCTGTTGTTATACTTTTAAACATTCCTATTCTTTCCTCAGAGACAAACTCTGCAGCCAGGTGGTTAATCTCACACAAAGATTGGACTCGTAGGCAGATCGTTTTCTTCATATCAGTTCAGCAAATGTGAGGGCATCTCATAGACATACTAGTAAATAAATCCGGCGCACCTGGGCAACTTCCAGCTCAATTTGAACATCACTAAAACTCTTCGCTATGAGTGACAGACTTAATAATTCAAAGCTTATTGAACCTAGATGCACTTTAAATGAAGATAGCTGTGAGCAGTGTTACTGATCTCATTGCGGACGAAAACAAAATCACAATAAATAAATGGTAACAGTTGATACAAAAGGACGAATACAAAATAACACTAAATAAATGGTAATAGTTGATACGAAAGGGGGATAGAATGAAGGCCTACTGAAATCTGCCACACATTAAGCCTGATGCTTGTTAGTGAATCAGTGGAAAGAGTGAAGACAAGAAAGTGAAAAGGAAGAAAAGACAACATGGGTGATTTAATATAATAGAGGAGCTGGCGACCAACCGAGCCCAGCTTACTCCACTAACCGTAGCCAGTCGAGTCTTCTCCACTGTAATGTAACCAAATCTAGAGCTGAGAGATTCAAAGACTACCACAGTGTTAAATTAACATATTCATCTTAGGGTTAGTAGCTACGCCTAGATGATCTGTGTTTTATGTTAAATTAATTAGGGAATATTGATTATATTTTACTGTAGGCTTTCTAGCATTCAGAAATAAGGGGTGATTGGAGAGAAGTGTGTGGTTCATGGCATAACATGACGAGACCCGAGACACGCCGGGTCTAATTATTAATAGTATGTCTATGGCATATGCGTTATCTATCATCTGCGCATGCTACTGCGCATACTCTGGCTGCACATTTTGTCAGGGGCAGAGAAATTCCTGCGACCAAGGTCACTGATTCCCCCAAACTATAGTTTAGTTTGTAAACTTTGAAGTGGTACACTTTGTGCAAAAATTTCGACAGCTTCCAGCACTTCAATTTCTGTGAAATTTTATATGCAACCTTATGTGTGTATGAAGAAAAAGAAAGTTCAGAATCCATTTTTGTCGAAGTCATCGATCATCACAATTGCAAAATCCGTTATTTGTGCTTAATTAACAAAAAAAATGACTTCAAATGAAGAGTTCAGCAAAATAGCATAGTGCTTATAGTAAACGATAAACATATTTTTACTTGTAAAGCTGTAGCCATTAATTTTAGCAGAAAGGCCCAGAAGGCTCGCAGTTTTGAAAAAGTCCATTTTGAGTATATTCAAGTTAAACAGACCAAAAAGAAAAAAAAATGGGAAAATGTACATTCTAAAAGTAAAAAAAAAAAAAAAAAAAGAAAATCAACTGAACCAACTTACATGGTTACGCAGCTTTTGTATTAACTGTTAAAATAACGCCGCGACATCATTACACTATGCGTGCTCCGTCCCTGTATCAGGAACAAAACGGTGATACAGATACACAATCTGATTCTTATTGAATGTTGATGTCCAAACTAAATGTTTTTATTTCGACCGAGATCCTGTTTCTTTCACTCACAAAACATACATGTACAAGATCATGTATTTGCAAAAGTGTTCTGAATGAGCAGAGTCAAGCACGTTCACAATGGTGGTAGTCTGAACAGGATGGGCAGGTTGTTTTTCTCACAATATCTGTTTTTTCCTCAATACACATTTTATACTAACGATACGGTAGCTTATAAGTATCACAGACTAGAAATGTATCAGAATAAGCCTTAGGGCATCGTAGAAGTCCCTAAGCTGGTATGTTAAAAGATTTGTGAAAACCGCATGAACTGCGTTCAAAAGATCTATTTTTGCTGGGGAATTCATGGGGACAGGTGCATTTTTTGCTCTTTTTCAGTACGAAGTAAAAAGTTTTAATTGTGACCATAGCAGTGAAGTCTTTTATTTTTCCGAGTCAGTAATGGCTACCTTTTTGCTGCTGCGATATTAGTTTTAATTAGTTAATCTGCACTTAATATAGGATGAGTCAATGAACTATTTCTGCGTTTGTATATAGTATTCTTTTTCTCTCCTTCTTTTTTTGCGGGAAGGGGGGGGGGGGGGAAGGGGACACAACTGTAACATTTAAACCATGAATTCATAGTGGTTCACACACAAAATAAGATTCGTGATAAAACCACCGTATAACACGTTCATGTCAGCACTGTGCACACAACCACGAGATTCAACGAGAATCCCACATTATATTTTAATAAGCTACACCTTTGCTTCTGAAATTACAGCGTACTTGCATTAAGCATGCATTTGGGGCACATTTTTCCATCAGAGGCGAACACAGAGGAAAACAACGATAAAATAATGTATGCCTTCTATTATTTGTACAGGGGTAAGCAAGAATCTCGGGTTTATATTTCATAGATCGCATATTAAATTTGCTACCGCAAACACGTCTGTGAGATTAAAAATTAGATTCACAACGTTCTAACTGATGCATGAGCGCATGCAAAGCTTTATATCACAAGCTTCAACAGGCTTCACTAGGAATGGTTGATTTCGTTGATCAAGGTGTACCATTTCAAAGTTTACAAGCTAGTAAAATATAATACTTTTGAAGCAGAGGTGAACTACTATACTAAAGCATACGCTTGTGAAATTCGTATTTTTTAAAATTTATTTATTTTTTTCAAATTTTCATTGATGAGCTTTGCTAAAATAATGAAGAAAGCTTCATTTTGGTACTCTATCTCAATCAAAGAAGGCTAATATTTATAATTATGGAAACCATCGATATAATGGAATTTTCACAATCTGAAATTTTGAACCAATGTTTTCTCGAAACTGTCCTGGTGTGAGATAGTTCACGTGTCATTGATAGCCCTCATGCAAAAACAGGAAAAGTTCAGGAAGGAGGATATTTTGGCTGTGTGAAATCTTATTTGTGTGAAATCTTATTTGTAGACTGGCCTTCGTAGTAGATAAGAATAGATAAGATGGCAATTAGAAACCACAGAATATACAGCGTCACAAACATTTATGATAATACCACTTACAGAAGTTCAGTTCTACACTGAGCAATACAGAGCAATGATATCCAAAGGCACTGCGCTCCAACATAGAACATATAGATAAGATTGGTCGAAGAGGTATATGAGTAAACGCTCGCGATGGACAAGAAAAATAGATGTAATAAAATAATAATAGCAATATTTAACAGACAAACATTGTGGTACTGGTATTCATCGTTTTTCCTTCCATGCCACCCACGCCTAAAACGAATCTAATCCCCAGGAAACAAAAGAGAATATCAAAATTATCACGATAAAATCTTCTGTCATATCCTGTAGTAGGGCGATGACTTCTGTGGGGAAGAGGGAGGGGGAGGGGGGGGGAGAGAGAGAGAGAGAAAAGGGAACCAAATGAAAGTGTTGGAAAGAGGACAAAATGTGCCAGGCAAATATTATTAGTTTATTTATTTAATGCCAAATATCTCTTCGCCATTTGTTTCACTTTAGAATCAACACACACAAAAAAGACCTAACAGAGCAATGAAAAATATTCTTTGACGGGGTCTTTCACAATATGTCCATATGTGTCCCATTATGCTGATGACAAATACCTGATTTTAGTTATAGAAGGCTAATGGCTTTGAGTGGTAAATGGAAGAGAGCGTGAAATGCAAAGGTATAACTTTTTTTTATCTTAACGATAGACATAAAAACGCAAATATGTATGATTTTTTTCAAGACATTCATGCAAATGTGAACACAATATGTGAAGGGGAACATAGATCTATGGCTTAATATTTAGAAATACCTATGTTACCTATTCAAATAAAACCCAGACCGTATGAAAGCGTAGTATGTGTTAAGAGATGGGGGAGGGAAGGGGCAGGTCCTGGGAGTCATTTTGCAGTTTTAACCATAACTATCGCACTCGGTATGGTCAAATTAGAGGAAAACCATAGAATAAAAGTTGAAATCATCTTGAATTTTGCTTCTGAATATTGACTAACTTTACTGTAAATAAGATCCTACAGTTTTAACCGATTTGCCAAAAGCGTGGCGTACTTACTTTTTATGTTTTTGTTTTTGTTTTTTTTTTTCCCATCATTTTTTAAATTCAATACTAAAAAAAGTCACAGATTTTCAAGAACGACCCGAAAATCCCAAATTTTTCAAAAATTTAAAATGTGATCAGAAATTCTCTCTATTAATTTTGGATGTTATACAGTTCTGCATTCGTGCCAATTTTCATGGCAGTTGCTCTAGAAATAAAAAAGTAGACCGTATATTTGTGGTTTAAAAAAAAAAAAACAACTCACTTGAGAATTTGCATTTAATTTCGTTTTTTTTTTTTTCACGAGATAAACAATCATAAAGACCTTATGGTCCGGCTTTCAACCTCAGACTATGTTTCACATACTAGAGTTCCCTGCATGTATTTTATGTCTCTTCATGGGCCTTTTTACTCATATTTTCCCTCCATCTTTGCCCCTTTAATCCTATCAGCAAAATGGCTTTCCCCGAGTCATTTCATTTCAGATTTCTGTAGGCCTTTCAGTCCTTTTATGTATAGGACTATCTCAGCTGTATACTGTGACCAGGTCGGGCCGTGGCACAGGTTATTAACATTTCGTGAGTTGTCGTACAACCACCCATCCAGATGTCCTGAGGATCAGCATAATATTAGGTGGCCAGAATGTAAAAGTGAGGGCTCGAAGCCTTTATTGTTTTACTTTTAAATTGTTTTCGTCCGCCTTCCCCTAGATGATAGAAAAAAAAAACAAACTTAAATTAGAAATAGGAGTAACTCGTCATGGTGCTGCCAAAATGACCTAAATCCGTCTTAAACCATAATGGAATGAATCTATTTTCTAATTCCCTTTTTCATGGCGGATCATTAAGGTAGTAAAAATTTAAAAGGTGCGGTGCCGTTATCCTAAAATTAGACATTTCCACATTAGCCTATCTCTAATATAGACAGAGGCCATTCTGATTTTAGAGATGTTTCAGCCTAACTCGGACTTAGCCTATTTTGGCCCTGTAGACATTTTCGCTTAACTCGGACTTCGACCATACTAACCTTGTGCCAGTTTGGCCTAATTCTGACTTGAGCCAAGATCTTGTCAGCAGTGTTAGCAGTCTAAAATTTATAATTCTATCGGCCATTTTGGCTTTGCGTGTTTGTTTGGCAGTGAGATAGAAAGCAGCTTATTGTTATCCTAAAATATTTGTTTTTGTTTGCGAAAGTTGTCAACAACAAGATGGCTGCAAATAGAGTCAACAAGACGAAGCCTAGATCTAGGCTTAAAGTGTTTGGCCTTGCAGATGCTATAAACCTCATTTTAAATGATGACACAGACACAATGACAAGCAGCAGTGATCTCTGTATTGGCAAAAAAAAAAAAAACTGAAAAAAAAATGGCAAGGCTGGAAGGAACTGGACGCAAAATGGGTCCAACTTGCACGTCGTCATATTGTAGAAAATCTGCTAATCGACACTGTGACACTTTCGATGAGGAGACAAGAAAGTCCATTTTCACCCAGTTTTGGAGTATGACAAATTGGGAGGAAAGGAAGACCTATGTGAAGACTATTGTCACAAAAGTTCCCAAGAAGCAAGATACACCAGGGTCTCCTGAGCATGACAGTGCGTTCTACTGGAATTTGAAAAATGGTCTAGGGGAACTCAAACAAGTGTGTAGGAGTATGTTTGCTGCAACGTTCGTCGTCAGTTAGAAAACCTTGAGCAACTGGGTCAGAGAAGAAAATAACCACGAATCAGCAACAAAGGAGCTAAGCACATCAACCAACACGAAATACGTCTCCAACCTATTTCAGAGAAAGATAGATAATTTCTGTAGGAATGGTTATTAGCTATACTAACTGTTCCATCACACTACTGCCGGAAGCAACAAAGCTATGAGAACCAGAGATTTATATATGAAGGTAAATCGCAACGTCAGCTTCACATGGACTATATCAGGCTATGCCAAGAAAAGAGCTATCGAGCCGTTGGGTGGAAATAATTTAATGCAACCTTCCGCAGACTCAACCTATCTGTCTTTATCCCCAAGAAGGACCAGTGCGATGTGTGCATTGCATACAAACAAGGGAACATTACGCAAGGAACCTATGACGAATATATCCAAAAGAAGAGTGCAGCGCAAGAGATGAAAGCTGTTCACAAAAGTGATAGTGGGGAATAAGTCTCAGTGAGAACTATGGACCTTCACAGGGTGCTCATGTGTCCTCGCATACAGGCAAGTGCCTTGTAATACCTACAAAGTTGGTGGTACACAACATGACGTATTTCAATCTAAAAACCAAAGAAGGCTTCTGTACGTCGTTGATGAGACCCATGGAGACCTGTCCAGCAAGATGTTTGGATACCTGCACTATCGACTCTTTTCTACATACCTGGACCTTCACCCCCAATCTAAAAAAAAAAATATTTATCTGGAGTGATGGCTGCTGATACCAGGACAAATCTGCAACCGTAACCAACAGTTTGCTGCAGCTCTCCTGTGAACTAAAAATACCTATTGAGCAGAAATTTCTCACATCTGGTCACACTCAGATGGAGTGCGACTCCATGCGCAGTGTAACAGAGAGGAAATTAAAATGCGACATATTTACTCCAAGAGATTATATGTTGGCCATGGAGATGGCGAGAAAACGCCATTCGGTTGTAGAAGTTATGTACCTCGACGCCCAAAGTTTGTTTGGGGACTTCGTTAAATCGATTAGACCTGGCTAGAAAACCGATGACCCAACAGTGTCTGATGTTTGTGCCTATAAATACACTGTTAATGATGCTGGAGCCTCCAACATCTTTCACGAGCTACACCTTGGAGATGAATGGAGCGCACTTCCAACACGTATTGCCACAGAAAGGAAAAGTTATTGGAAACCACTGTTTCAAAAAAAAAACAAAACAAAAAAAAACTGGCTATCACAGAGCGGAAGTTTTAAGATATGTAGTCAATGAAGTCAATAATGCCAAGATGTGTCCATGATTTTTTTTTTGACATGTGTAATGCCCTGTTCTTTCCTTATGGCTGAGAGATGCACATGCCTCAAAGTACTCTTTGTTTCATGATGTTTTCAAGCTCTCATGATGATGATGTTTTGTGAAACAAATCATCTGTATCTCTGTTTAAATCTAATAACTTTAAAAAGTCTTGAAGTCATGTAAGCTTAATCGTCCTCGCATTTACTGTGCCATTAATTTTTAATTTGTGTGTTGATAGTTTAATGAATTTAACTCCTGTTGCTGTGTGCGAGAAGGGGGAGGGAGGGTAGGATGGAGGGAGGAGAGTGGATAGTTGGCAACCTGGGCGGAGGAGGTTACAATGTAGCGGTCCAATTCCCAAAAACATGATGATTGTGTTATTCTGTTTATGACGTTGTGAGATGAGTTACCACATGACTGGCCAGTCCGTTACTCTTCAGAGGCACGGGCTGTGTGAGTTCTATCCGAGATGGTCAGCGTGTTAGTGAGTGTGTTAGTCAGTGTGTTGGCCAGTGTGTTGGTGTGATAGTCAGTGTGTTAGTCAGTGTGCTGTGCTAGTCGTTGTGTTAGACTGTGTGCTAGTCAGTGTGTTAGTGTGTTGCTCAGTAGGCTAGCTAGTGTGTTAATCAGTGCGTTATTCAGTGTGTTAGTGTATTAGTCAGTGTGTTACTCAGTATGTGATTCAGTGTGTTCCCCAGTGTGCTTTCTCAGCCTGTTAATATGTTATTCAATGTGTTACTTGTGTTGGTTTGTTAATCTGTGTGCTATTCAGTACTCGTTATGCAGTGTGTTACTATGTTTATACGTTGGTCAGTGTGTTTGGTAGTGTGCTGGTCAGTGTGCTTAGTGGGCCTACATTCGATGTACACCTTAACGAAGAAAATGAGAGCGAAATGTTTTGCTTTGTTTTGTTTTGTTTTTCCAGTCAGAAATATTTGAAAAATAAGCAAGCATTGTAAAGAAACATCAAAATCACCTTTGCTGTGCGTATTTCAATAACTTGGGAGTAAAATTTACAATAAGAAAATGAATAAAAAAGAAAAACAAGATTGTTCCCGGCATGCGGATGTTATTAATTCGTGTATCTAAGCTGGTGACTTTTGTCAACTCTGGACTAGATCTAGTAGATCTGGAGGCACTTCAGGACAGATGGAACAGTTTGTGGGTCAGTTCACAGTCGAGATAGATAGCAAGTTGCCTTGACCATTGGCCGGTGTATCGATGTGACCAGTTCATTGTGATGTGCAACAATTATGTTATCTGTAAACAAACTGCGTCTTGTAAGCGTCAGATCTTCTACTTGACTGTATTTCCCAGGGAAAAGGCTGGATATATCTTTCTTTCTGTCTTTTTTCTTTCGTTCTTTCTTTCTTTCTTTCTTTTTCTCTTTTTTTATTCTTTTCTTCCTTTTTTCTCTTTTGTTCGTTTTTTTCTTTCTTGTTTTCTTCTTTCTTACTCATTCTTTTCTTTCTTTCTTTGTTTCGTTTTCTTTCCTTTATGTTCTCCTCATTCTTCCTTGTTTTCTCATTCTTTCTTTTTCTCTTTTTTTTTCTTCACGTTCTTTCTTGCTCCTACTTTTGTTTCTTTCTCTCTTTTTTTATTTCTTTCCTTCGTCTTTCTCCTTTCTCTTTTTTTTATTTCTTTCCTTCGTCTTTCTCCTTTCTCTCTCTCTCTTCCCCTTCTTCTTCGCTCTTTATTTTTCTTTTTCTTTCTATGTTGTTCCACCCCATTCTTTTTTTTTTTTCTTGCCTTTTGTCTTCCCTGACACAAATTATCACAGGCCATTTGTTCCTATCAAATGTTTACTTGGGCTGACTCCTCATCATTACACGGTCATAATTAAATCTTTCCTGGGGAAATGGAATTCTATACCGACCACATCCATTCTGTCCTGTGGTGACACGCAGGTTATTGTATCTGATTGCGTAGAGCAGGAAATCGGTGAACTTCTGTGTCAGATCCTGACAGTAAGTTGTTCTTTGGACTGACTGTCTATCTATCTATCTATCTATCTATCTATCTATCTATCTATCTATCTATCTATCTATCTATCTATCTATC
>JBCEWB010099712.1:0-12175 GCA_039654565.1 Peronia peronii
ATGATGATGATGATGATGATGATGATGATGATGATGATGATGATGATTATGATGATGATGATGATGATGATGATGATTCAGTTCACCCCCCTTTCCCCCAACGTTCTCCTTTCCGCGTGTCGGTAATAACAATAAACACTCTTCCCTTCAAGCATCACTCAAAGATATCTCATGTTCAAACTACATGTACTTGATCCTACACTGGGTTCTTAAATCTTCGGTACGATACGACACAGTTAGTGTAACCTAGTATTAAGATTACAGTACCTTGTACCAAGCAGGAGGTCAAGGGACGTCACCAGTCTAGATCTAGTGGTAGCGAGGGCGCTATCTGAGTGCTATCTCCCCGTGACCTGCCAGCTAAGCCACTCCACCACTCCAGCCGACCACTACCAGTGAGCTCAACCTTCCCGCTATCGGCCGGTGAAATCAATCCGGCCACTGAAGAGGACCTTTATCGCGGCACTCGACAACTCCAACGAGCGGTCGTGTCGTGTTAACACGCTGGGATCTTATCTCGCATAACAATTTAGCCGATAATTAACTCCCTGGACGCCTCGTGAGAGAGAGAGAGAGAGAGAGAGAGAGAGAGAGAGAGAGGGGGGGGGGAAGAGAAGAGAGAGCGAGGAAAGAGTGAGATAGAAAAAAAGACAGAATGAGAGAGAGTGAAAGAGAGAGAGAGAGCGAGGGTAGGGGCAATCTCCTGATGATCTTTTAATCTTTAACCCTAATAATGTCAAGAGACTGCTCCGGCCAAAGTCCCTTTTTCTTATATTTTGTACCAGAAATCTGAAGGATTTTTTTTTCACAAGAGAGACACAGGCTGGATGTGCTCGTCTTACTGTGCATTACCCGGGCCCACATTGTCATTTCCTGATTATGAGTAATACACGATTACCTTGTAAAGAGCTCGATACTCTAGTGCTTTCATTTACTCAAACGTTTCAGTCCCTTAATTCAGCTTTGCCTTTGTCATGCCGGACAAGTCGGGATTGTCAGTTACTGCGTCGTTTTATCGGTATACTATGTACTGTACTAGCATCCTCCTCACTTAGCCTCCAAATCCCCACGTGTAGACTTATCTAAGAAAACATCCCATTTTTAAAAAAAATATTAGAAATTGTAAAATAGGTCTAAAACTTTCCGTTCTTCTTCTTCCTTTGGGGGGGGGGGGTGTCATCGTGGCTCTTCCTGATAAGTTGTGCACTGATCTTCTCCGTACGTAGCGTTGCGGGCAGGGCCTGTGTCTCCGCAATGTTCTCTTTGTCCACTGCTGAATGTTATCGGCCAACCTCTTCCTCTGCCCATCTCTTTTTTGCCTGCCATCTACTGTTCCATCCCAGGCCACTGGATTTTGCTACACGGCCGTACCATCTCAATTTCTCAATGCCAAGTTTGGGATGTGCATCTTTCTCGAAAGAAGTCTGTATTGACGCTTCTAGGGTAAAAGATACTTTTACAGCTTTACTAACCCCTTCCCCTTTTCTCCTCACGCTTGTAACCTGATAAGCACCCTAATCATTTTGCGAGCTCTTGACAAGTTCATCACGAAACAGATGAAACTACTAGTATGAAGTGAAGTCTCACTTGACCTCATAGTTATTTGTAATTGACTCAAAAAGTTGTGATAAAAGATATGGGACTTAGCTAGCCTGGCGCTTCATGCCGGGACTGGACGTGATTATTCCACAGGTTAACTAAACGGTTACATACACACGAAAGGTCTTTGAAGTAATGGCTTCTGCTCTGACTACCAACATCTCCACATCTTGTTTGTTTTTCTTAAGCCGTTCAATCCAAAGAAAGTAGGATTATCTCGGCTTTTAGAAGTTGCCAATTTTTGCTGAGAATTTTTGTGGGTAGAAATTTGGGATTTGGAAATTTTGTCCAGACAGCGGCACGCAGCCTACTCCACATCTTTTTTTAAAAGTTTTGTTTGGGCCTTTCAATCTCCTTTGACGGAGATTATCTCGGCCTACTCCACATCTGGGGGTTCACGATTTCTCTTATACTGCCACGATAGGCCAGCTTAGGCCTCTGGTGAAGTGCAATATTGGCGAGATGCCTCTGAATGTGTCAATTTCTTCCAATGCGGAGAATTGTAGACATCATTTTGTACGGATACCACTGACAACGTAGTAAAAATCAAGAAAATGGATAGCTAACCTATCTATTTGACATTTACTTCTTCAGCCTAGCTGAGAATTTAATTTTGATCTAATGGAATATGACAAAGAGACAGAGAACGAGTTTCAACATTCTAGGTATCATACCCAAGCATCTCAATTTGATGTTATCTATTTATGTATTTATCTTATTGCTTCTCTTGTTGTTGGTTGTTCTGTTCTAAAATTACAGAACACTCTTGCATTTTACAACCTCTTCTCCCCCCCCCCCCCACTCTCTCTCTCTGGATATGTGTGTGTGTATTTTTTTCTCTCTCTCTCTCTCTCTCTCTCTCTCTCTCTCTCTCTCTCAGTCCTCTGCTGAATTATCCTTTATACAAAATCGTAATCAATGATAACATGACCGATTTCGCAGAAACCACACACAGTCACGAGCTAGGTGTCAATTTGATTAATTCATCGCATAGATGTAATTTAAAGATCTCTTGTGATCTCGCTTTCCCTGGCCCAGGTCACAAAGCCCCCGCATTCTTTAGGAGCTTATCACTCGTAACCACTTCAGATCTGGACACAATAGGCTCACTTTCCGCAAGGTGAAAGGACAGGGACCAGAATGATGGCACAATCCTCTGTCTGACGGTCGATCACGCATAGCCACTCACTGCGATGTTCGTAATCGCAGCCACTTCACTATCCATTATCTGCCATTACTATCAGACATGATAAAAGAAGTGGGAAAGGTTGGATTTTGTGTATCTGGGATATTCATCATCTCTGAGCAAAAAGGCTGGGTTAAGTTAGAGGGTAAATATACGGAGTATCATAAGAGTCCCAAACTTTTATATTCTATCAAATAGAAGGTCTCTTATACTATTGCATAATGTCTAACCAGAGGTTTTATATAATGAATTATAGATTTCTTTTACACTTCCAATATCTAACTAGAGTCAACGCTAAATATTTTGTTAGTGTGTTTTGAAAACATAGCCTATTATACAGTCATTTATCTAGCCAGATCACAGATCTTTTGCAATATGAAATATACACTCTCTCATATTGTTGGATATACAGCTTGCCCTTTTATCATATGAATTATATAGTCTGTAACACTGTCCTAGGCGTAATCAACATCACAAACTTAAAACTATTATGAATTAGAATGTCTTTTATTTTATCGAATATCTAGATAGTCACATATTATGTCTTTCATATTATGAATTACTGAGTCTTTTATATTCTCGCATATCAAACTAGAGTCACAGATCTTTTGTTTTATGAATTATGGAGCTTCCTATCGAAACCCCGCGTAAATCAATTCTCTGACATCATGACAACTGTATTTCCAAAGATACCTAAGTTTCAAACCCACACATCTAGCCGCTTATAATTAATGCGATGGCCAATCTGAATAATTTATTTTGTGACCATGCATTTCATTTGCGTATTGAACTATTAATATTGTTGGTAAGTCAATGCAGTTCTTGTCCAATGTCATTTAAAGAATGTGTGCATGTATGGGAGGGAGGAGGGAGGAGGTGGGGGACGGGGGAGGGTACGAAATAAGTCATCAATTCAGCCAGCTAAGTTACTTCCTTTTGCCAAATGCAAGAGATATAAGATAAGCATTGTAAAGGGAAAACAGAACAAAACAAAACAAAACAAAAACAAACACTTTCGCTCCTGTTAATTGACAAGTGAGAAAAAAAAATATGAGGAAAACTATTTTCAAAACAACAATAATAATAATAATAATGAATAAAATAAAAATCTATTGGTGAATTTTTCTGGATTTTCTGACATTCATGTTCCAAATGATGAGAGAAAAGAGGGATTTCTCCCCCCTTGTTTTAGACTACCGTATAGTGGCGAATACCAGCTTCTACCGGGAAGTCATTTGGCTGACAGAAATGACTAATTACAAAAGCGTTTGGGCTGTCAGAGAGAGAGAGAGAGATAGAGATGGGGGGGGTGGAAGTAAAAGACTCTGAGTCATACAGCAAAACAAATGACGTCATTGTAATTAACACATGTTGAAAGTCTTCAGGTATCGATTGTCACCTTTTGCAGTTTGCAGAAATACAAACGCCTTCTGTTGTGTTCAGTAAAAGGGCGGAATTTTTCACCTTTAGCACAGTGAATTATTTCCGCTACGATCAACGGAGAGGATAAGAATTTCCAGGATTTTCTTTCAGATTCTTCACTAAGACAAACAACCAAACAAACAAACAATAATTTTCACTTATCTTTTCAGTTTTAAGCTACTACTGCTGCTACTACCACCATAACTACTACTACTACTATCACTACTACTGCTACTACCACCATAACTACTACTACTACTATCACTACTACTGCTACTACTACTTCTACTACTATTATTACTACTATCAGTATCACTACTACAACTCTCAATACTGCAGCTGCAACAGCTACTACTATTGTCACTCCTACTACTATTGCCACCACTACTACAATTACTACCACTGTTATTATTACATAATTCAATGCATTCATGTAGTTTATCATGAGTGACTGACTATACGACCGAGCTAAAAGACACGAAAGCATGCAAACGGTCTCCCCGTCAGAAGTGCAGGACTATTAGCATAATACATTCAAATGTAACATGTAATGCGCCTGGGACAGGGATGAATGCGCTACTGCATATTAACGCAAAGGAGGCAATCGGGGGCACTTAATTACAAACAACCACATGCACACATACACTGCTATTATTATTATTTTTTTTGTTTGTTTGTTTGTTCCTTATGGCATACTTGGCAGACAGCCAGCCAATGTCACGGGTAAAATTGTATTCAGAGCCAAAAACATTTTTTTGTGTGTTTCAATTTGTCTCCGACCCCGACATTACTGATTACATTAAAACTTTTTTCTTCTTCTAAATGGGGTTTAATGGAGGGACTGTTTCCCTGTTCAGGACATCAACATTAATGTTTTGTTTTTCTTCCATGATATAAATATAAACAAAAACAACAAATAAACAAAAAAATCCCTTTATGAAAAAGGACATCGAAAAAACAAAACAAAACCAACGTTGCTTTACTGATGCAATGCCACCAGCGTACGTTCTCCATGATATTACGTCATGCAATATATCCATAAAAAACATCAGGCATGTGTTCACATTCAATAGCAGTCACTTATAACATTTAATGTTCGATCACAGGTGGCAGACCATTCCCCTTCACCACTCCAAATTTAACATTACCAGTACTACTACACAGCCTGTCCGGTTACATACAAAACCGCACGCAGACCTATATCGACCGCACTACATTACATCAGCTTGAATTAGATTACATGACACCAGTAGCCTATAATATCACACCGCATGGGTACCAGTGCTACTCTCATTCCTGCTCTTATCTTCTCCCGTCACACACAAAATCACGCTTGACCATACTGATCTCACGGTATTATGTTAACATTACATTACATTGCCAATACACTACAGTACAATATTCTCACCACTGCATGTCATTATTCTATCATCTCCCGTCACACACAAAATCATCATGCTATGTCTTATCGATCTCACTGTAATACATTCTATTACTTTACATTATATTACATTATTTCACTGCACTTGATCCTATCACAACTCAGGACACCATGGCACATCACGACCCAAAATACAAATAAATAAATAAATAAATAAATAAAATAAAAAGTACCTCCTCCTCCCCATTGCCCTGGTCACCCTCTTTAACCTCAAACCACTCCCTTTTTTCCTTCCAAGGTATTGTGATATACAGAGGAGCTACAGATCAGTACTAAGATTTGATCTTTTCCTCTAGGACAGTGGCCGAACGCTAACAGATGGACACTGCAAATTAACACAGAGATGGCGGGGGGAGGGGGGGGGGGAGAGAAGAGATGGCTGGGGGAGGGAGAGAGAAGAAAGAGAGAGAGAGAGATCTTTTAAACTGGTCCTTAAGTCTACACAGTCCAGAGAGGTTTTCCTGATCACACACACACACACATACACACACACACACACAAAAGTTTAATATACGTACGACTGAACATAAGACAATCCGGTATCTCTTACGAGAAGAGGGGCCTCATAAAAGGTGTTGAACCGAGCAATCCTAAATAAACAATCTTGTCTTGGAGACACGGCCAATGTTGAAATGCATAACTGCCTTTAGTAGTGCACTGTCATTTTGCTCCCGAAGCTGTCAATGCCCTCAAAAGGAGTACTTCTTTAAAATATCCAAACTACAGAGCACTCTAATTCGGAGAAAGCAAAATTTTATAAAGTAGAAAGTCTGGCTATAAAGAAACGTGAACCACGAAGCGTTCGTATTTCAAGAGAGTTCTGTCAAACCAAAAAGTCCGACTGTACAACCCGAACTATAGATCTGAAGTACATGTACTAGAATTAAAAAAAAAACACTTTCCAATTCTAAAATTACTAGTTATGCAGTATCTCTGCTGAAAAGCTTTCACAGTAACGCTGACAAAAATTTGCAATAGATAACTGATGGCATTTATACAATATAAGATAGAAGCACTTCCAAGTCTAATGAATCTTTTATATATATATAATATATTATATATAATATATTATATAATATATATATATATTTTTTTTTTTTTTTAAAAGTACATTCTAACATTACATACAGAGAGTTAGGCTTGGAAATGATAAAATCAACATATCGTTGACAGCCTATATTTCACCCCAGAGACTGAGATATTCAACAGTTATAATCGGATAATCTCACAACCTTTTGTATTCGATTGCTTTAGGTGGTCAGAATAGTCCAACTGTCTATTACTACCAGATAGATTTTCTTAATATTGCAACTAAATGGTCCAGGAACTTGACTCGACCCTATATTATCTCACCCTAACTCTTAGCCTAGACCAAACCCTAAATCTAACCCTAATCATTACCATCCTGAAAACACTTGGTCTAGTGTGGAACTTCTCCCTCCTGGAGTCTAGAATCTAGATACTACAAGATCAAATCCAATGCCTGGATCAAACTAAACGATGCAATGTGATTGGTCGCAAAGAAAAATCTGCTTGCAATTGACTATTGAGTCTATTTTGATCACCTGGTTGCCCTCGGCAATTTCATTTATCTACAGCCGGTGCTGCCTCGCCTCACGCTAGCTAACAGTTCCAGTACACTGCTAGCTAGCATAGTGGCCCCAACTATGAATGCGCCGCTTAAATCCCAAGGGTTACCTCTACTGTTCGGCTGGCCAAGGCAGGCAGGCGGTGTCATAAAATTACCATAGTTCACCCAGTCCGACCTTTGCCTGCCTGCTTGCCTGCCTTCGCCTTGCGGGCCTTGCGGACGGTGATATGGCAAGACGATAATGCCAAATAACAGCGTGTGGTACTCGGAAAAATGATTGACTTCCCTGCGGTTTCTTCGTTTCGAGTGTAGCGGAACTTTTCATAACGTGCACAATTTCTGTTATTTTGCCAGTCTCTCTCTCTTTCTCTCTCTCTCTCATCTCTATTTCCATTTTGACTGTACTAAGTACTCTCTATGACCTTAAAAGAAAAACAACAACAACAACAAAAGTTTGAAGAACGTATTTATATTATATACATGTATACTGGTCTAAGTACTAACCTTCGGCTTTCCAACTGAACTAACTCGAAACTTTGATAAAAAATACTTCACTCTCTCTCTCTCCCACAAACACACAAAAGTACACATGCGCGCACGCGCGTACACTTTTAGCTAATCCGCATCTCCAACTTCATCCACTTAATTCAACTTTCTTTTTCCTCCCACAAGCAAATTTCTGTGGTTTCTCTCTCTCTCTCTCTCTGTGTCTGTGTGTGTGTGTCAAAACTCTTGCAAGATTTGAAATTTGGTTCTTGTATCACTAACATACATTCTATTTTGTGTGTACCTTTCTTCTTTTCCTTCTTCATCTCCTCCTTTTCCTCTCTCTCTCTCTCTCTCTCTCATCCCTGTCATCACCCAGTTCCGATTTGCTATCGTTTTTTGTTTTTTTTTTTTGTCCCTTTTCTTTTTAAGAGTCCTCCCTGGAGAATTCAAATTCGCCTGTTACGTGCTAGACAAGGCCAGAGCTGTAAAAGTGTGTGGTTTATGGGCAAGCTCGAGGCGGGGGGGGGGGGAAGAGATATCGAAGAGGGAACAAGGAACTTTCTTTTCCCGGGTGGTTGAGTGGAGAGAAAGAGAGCGAGAAGGGGTACCCCGCTACATACGAGAGCCCATCAAGGGCTGTGTGAATTGCGTGATGCAGAAAACTACGAGCAGGACCCCCCCCCCCCCACCCCCTCAAGCACTTGCCAGTTACACCACTGCATTAAGCGTGAGCGAACCTACTTTTAATTACATGTACGATAACACCTTGATGTCCTATTGTTATTTATCTAAGTCGCCTCGACCTCTGCAGTTGTGACAGATGGCAGTTCAATTCGTGGAGATCATTTCCATTGCCAAGACTTCCTGAGATCCCACGGTGACATATTATGATGACATAGATAAACACAATCGGTGCAGATCATTTACCTTGTCAAACTCTGAGATCTCAGAATGACAAATTATGACACAGAACACACACACACTTTGGCAAATTTCTGAGTCTCTCCTCTCTCTCTACAACTGCATAGCAAACATGAAATGCTTCAATCATGAGACTATAAAGCTCCCCTCTCTGCAATACACCTGCCTTCCCTCTTAACTGGCTGCCATAACTGGGCTCTAAGACACAATAAAATCAGTTCAGATATGGTAAGATAAAATAGCATCAGATCAAAGTTTCCTCATTGTGCACAAGAAATTTCACTGGTATTGACATTAACAGCTGGTTGTAAGACTCTTATAGGAAGAAGTAGTAAAATGAAAGAAGCTTTTAGTTATGCTTCCCACATCTCCAATCCAACTCTAAGAGTATGACCATCATGACGCAAAGAGAGAGAGAGAGAGAGAGAGAGACATTACTTTAGTTCACGGTATATTTACCACTGTCGTAACTGATAACATGTGGATCAACTTCGACTTCAATGTCCAGTGAACGGGCACCACCACCACAACAACAACAACAACAACAACAACAGCAACAACAACAGTAACTACAACAACAACAACAACAACAAATTACAAGAAAACTATAACATAAAAACAACAAAATCAAACAAATAAAATCTAGGCCTACTTACAGCAGTTCTGTGTGACGAATGAGCCTTCAAGAAAATTCCCCGGTAAAATACCACTCGAGATGGTGTCCAGTAGCAATAAATCCCTTGTGTTACCTATATTATATATCTCACTATCCAAGTACATGTACTCCACTTTCTGAGGTATCCAGTGTTTTCACTGCAGAGAATTCCATAAGAACTTACTCATCCACAAAACATTCGAATTTCTAAGAGAAGATTCACACCTACGGTAAAACAAATGATTTATTATACATTATTATGGTAACTCAACTAAGTAAATAAACAACTGTAGTAAACTAAAGAAACACCAGGAAAAACGCACGCGTTGGAAATCACAAACTTCCCTATAATATACACAATGTAACTGAGCCAGTCTATGCTAGATCTAGCTATGAGTAATAACAGAACTCGGGGTTAGGAAGTGCAACACTCAAACAGTCAATATGCAAGGCACAGAAAGCTGAGCAAAAAAGGCAAACTTAATTACAGCACACCTGGGGCCAACTTACATATATACACACACAACAGAGAGAAGGGAGAGTGACTGAATGATGAAAAAAAGAGAGAGAGACATTATTGTAGCTAACAGAACAATCGACACAAAAGAAAGAAAGGAAACAAAACTCCAAAGTGCATGTATTATCCTGACAGCGGGTGATGTGTACATGTAACTCACAGCAAAACGACAGAAGCCTGGAAATGCGTTGTGAAATTCCACTGGGAAAGTGAACATCTGAATTTGTTTTTTTGTAAAATAAAAAAACAAATAAATAATAAATAATGGAGAACAGAATTTGTGAGTTAAATTGAAAAAAAAAAGGAATAACAAAATTTACATTGGAATATGAAAATTAAACAGGCAAAACAAAACAAAAAACAAAACAAAAACAAAACAAAACAAAAGAAAAAAAATGGGAATCATGTTTTTCTTTCTTTCTTTGTTTCATGCAGAACAGACAGTTGATAGAAAACTTGGCACTTTATCAAGGTGGCTGACAGAGTAGCCCGGACCGACCGAGTCTTATCTCCCACGTCAGGCAGGGTGGGAGGGAGGGGAACTACAACAACAGCAGATCTAATCCTGGGCAATGAACAAGAGCTACTTGAGAGGTGGATAAACATCCAGACACTTCGGCCGGGGAACACTGTGGAACACACACACGCACACACTAGTCCTTCACACCTCGCCCAAGATAGAGTGAGGGTAAGGGGTTGGGGCAGGAGGGCATTTGGGGGTGGCACTATACACACACACACACACATGCGTCCCTCACCCAGAATAGGAGGGATGGGGTGGGGGCACTGTGTTAGTGCTAGAAGACACCAGTCGTTCACACCCTGCCCTCAGTAGAAATGGATAGAGAACAACGGGGAGGGGGGAATGGGAAAGGAGGACTAGCCCAGTCAGTAAGCCAACCAGCCACGCCCATCTGTTATGGAGCACCACCCCACACCACAGTGTGCCTGACTCTGGGACTGTCTGCAAGTGTGCTAGTGTTTTTATAATGTGAATGTGTGAGTGTTCCAGGAAGGAATGCTCGAGCTTTTCCGAGACCACCCGCATCTAAATGTCTGTCTAAGCGTGTATAATGTAGATACTATGTCGGTATAAGTGTGAGTGCTCCAGGATGGAACACATTTTCCCCCCGAAACTACCCATCAAAATATCACAGGACGGGCCAGCAGGTTGGCTAGATGGTTGGTTGGTTGGCTAGCCTAGAGCACCTTTCCCCCCCCCCCCCGGACCAGATCACACACATACGCGCACACACAAGCCTTTGCTTGCTTTAACAGACCGAGATGATAAAGGTGAGACTGAGCTGGCTGCTTGCTATCCGACCGAGAAAAACACACACTATGCTATGCTTAGCATGCTAGCGCTAGCACTGGAACTGTTCCACACCTCTGCAGCTATTCAACACAGCACTGGAATGTCAAACATTAGAAAACACTATGGAAAAGAAAAGGGAAAGTAAAAGTAGATCTACAATTGATAGATCTAGTGGTAATTGAAACAGAAAGAGTAGTAATAGTAGTAGTAGTAGTAGTAGTAGTAGTAGTAGTAGTAGTAGTAGTAGTAGTAGTAGTAGTAGTAGTAGTAGATCTAGTTGCAGTGGATCTACCGGCAGTGGCAGTAGTAGTAGTAGTAGTAGTAGCAGCAGTAATAGTTTAGTAGTAGTAGCAGTAAAAGAAGAAGGCACATCAAAACGCACAGTTAAATTAAACAATCACCGCGCTGTACATCTCTAGATCTAGTGCACGTCCATATTACAAGAGTCTATCAATCACCAACTAAAATAATCCCAAAACAGTACTGAGGAAAAAGGCACATTTCACTCTACAAAACTGAAATAACTGGAGATAGCTACACAGTAAAACTGATCAGTCAACTCTATCGCTAGATCACGAGCGCTACCGACTAACCACAGCTGCTGGTCCAATCCAAGAGAACGCACTATACAGTCCCATAATGTGAAGTGTACACTGTACCGGTATCTGCTGTGGTCTGTGTGAGGGAAGAAAAGCTCTCAACTGAACCGATGATTTAGCGGAGGTGGTTGGTTGGTGGTAGGTAGCGAGGGGGCCAAGCTAGCAAAGCAATCCCAAGGCAAAGGCAAGAAAAAGCCAAGCGGGGTCTGGTCTGGCCCGGCCGGGCTTGGCTGAGTGACTGACTGACTGAGTGAATGGATAAGCCGCTGCTTGCTGCTGGCGCTGCTTTGCTGAGCCACCGCTCGGCCTGCCTGCCTGCCTGCCACTCGTCCTATCGTGTCCCGAGTCGGGCTGAGTTCAGTGGAGCGACTTGACTGACTGAACTGAACTTGCCTGTGCTGGCCTGCCTTCGCCAACAGCAAGTTGGGTATATACGTGTG
>JBCEWB010099733.1:0-12174 GCA_039654565.1 Peronia peronii
CCCCCCCCCCACCCCCCCCCCCCCCCCCACCCTCCCCCACCCCCGCTTTTTAAAAAATATTTTTCTTTTGACTTCCGGGCTTTTTCGGATAAATCGAAATGACGTTTTGTTGTTTGATCCAGCCACAATTGACTATGAATTCAGCAGACTGTTTTGTAAAAAAAGAACCTCTTGAAAATTATTTGCTAATCTAGTGAGGCATAGATATGTAAACGTGAAAATCAACTAGACCAAGTATAGGTTGGAAATAGCACAAAAAGCACAATTTCCTTGGCACTGCAAGCAGTCGGTCTCCTATTTGTATACAAATGATGGCGCCGCCCGTCATGTATTATTATGCTTATAACTGCTGCTTTGATAACAATCTCCCCGAAGAAGAACTTTGTTTCAGTCGCCACGGCGTATTGTCCCATAAGCATGTCTACCCATTGGTCTGTGTGTTTCTTTTCTACATAACTCTTCTTCATTACCACGCACTATCGATTGGCCTTCAAACAGCAGAGTCAGATGTTGTATATGGCATCGTGCCATGTGAATCTGCCTCAGGCTGTAGCCATAATGGACTGATGAACACTATGATTCTTTTTCTATAAAGAGATTCCTGTCAGTCCCGGAAAAAATCATGCGCCAATATGGAGTGTTAGGATTAATATTCACAGATATCAATGCATTGTAGAATGCCCGTCTTATTCTGTGATTTTTTTACCGTTGGTGTGATATTTATTATGATATCGTATTGCACCGTATGTGTTATTACTATGATTGGAATCCATTGATTTTCCGAGACTATCTGCAGTGCCGATAGCTAGCCGCACAACCCAGTTTTGGCATGAAATGCCTATGTTTGTGGGAAAGGGGATTCTGGCATTGTGTGACACAGGGACAGTCCAGCTTGGTCTTGATACAGAAATCAACATGATATGGAATCTAACACGTACGTGCTGAGAAAGAATACGAATATCGTACTGTCACAGTTATATTTTGAACGTAAGTAAATGTTTAATTCTTTGAAGGTTCAATCTTTGAAATGCTACTCTTTGTCAGGATCAGCTTCCTCTACAGTCAATTTAGTTTGTTGCGACTAGCTCTATTCTAGAAATGTGAACTTTTTTCGACTATTAAACACCCAGCCGCCTCTGCATTTTGATACATTTTAATTTTAGTACTTTAAGTGTCTGAAATGATCATTCAGTGCATAATCAATTTGGTATTATGTAATAGCCATGTCAGAAATGGGTTTGCGTGGAAACGTAATTGACTGTATTAAAAATAGTATCACCCCGTACTTAGGCCGGGGTAAATTTTCCCAGATCCCACGGAACTGGTAAGGAAAAAAGTTTGCTTGAGTTTTACCTGTTGAAATGTAGTGTTCCGTAGCCTTGCTGTAGATGGGGAATTTATAGGCGGGAAAAGAATAAAGGGAACAGAGAGAAAATTGATGAACCTGAAGATCTTAGATCCCAAGATAGCTATAACAAGAGGATCACCTTGGCTGTCTGATGGTTGAAATATGTCTTTTTAATTAGTTTTTTTTTTAAAGGATTCTTTTTAAAAATAGAATAAAATGCCGTAAAAGTTGTTTTCAGAAATCCACATTGCATAATGCTGTGTATGAATGCGTGTGTGTGTGTGTGTGTGCATGCGTGCGTGCGTGCGTGCGTGTTGTAGATTTTGACATGTCAAGTTTTGACATAGGAGAAAGGCAGGTGTAGCAACAGTGTTTGAATGTGAAACTGAGCAGCTGTAAATTATTGAAATATAGACCTTCAAGAAAGGTATTTTTCTTTGTGTGACAGAAATATTTGGCCGAGCATCGTAAACAAACTCAGAGTCACGAATCACGGCCTGACATTGCAGACATGCCCAGAATGGCGCGCATCATAAGCAACGCGGGATTTTTTTTTCAACGCCGCACATTCCAGGGAGAGTGTAGTTCTGTTACTGTTAGCCTAGCATCACTGCCGCTGTACTACGTCCATTTGGCTCTACTAGTACTAATGTAAATATCATCCTCACCGAGTAGCCCCGTACTCTTCACTTACTTTGCAGTGCGCGGGGCCATGGCTATATTATAGCTGCTCATCCGTTCCTACTTTCACTGTGTGAGTAATTGAAAGAGTGAGTACTTGGTTGTAGTAATATAATGTAAAAACTGATACTGAAACAATCGGTGAACGTATTATGTATCCCTAACGTTTTCATTCATGACCTGCCTGAAACTTCTGAGAATATTATATTTTATTTAGTAAGTACATAGATCTACCTAGTTCATTGTAATAAGTTTTGCCATTTTAACTGTTTGATTTCACATACTGTCAGGACATGTGAAAAGGACGGGGATGGGGAGGAGAGGGAGGGGGTGAGGGTGTGGGGTGGTGAATTGGGAGGGGGGGGGGCACTCCAAACACTGAATTGATGGATAGCGCGGCCTAAATTAGACTCGACTTTCTGTGCTCTCTCTGCACAATGCCAATGAGTAGCAGCGTAGACGTTTTTGAGCAGAGGCAACGACCTCGATCGCTCGTCGCTGGCATGAAGTGTGAGCAAGTACATTCTCAATAGATTGGCACGACTAAATTTACGTCCAGCTGCTGAAAAGAAAAGAAAGAAAAGAAAAAAAAAAGAAGAAAGAAAGAAATGAGCTAAAGGCTCTGATGTTTCATTGTCAAGGATCTCTCTCAGATACAAATATTGACCCTAATATAAAAGGAAATTTGAAACTTATTTTTACCAAGGGCGGTCTAGTCTGCTCCAAGAACTACGTAGTTTGAAACGAAATGACAGGTTACTGCTCTAGCTTTGAACGGCACTTATTTTTTACATACCGGCACATATGAAACAGAAAGAAGAATGGTAACTTTTAATTTCGCCAGTTCATTTACAGTATCGGATAGCTTCAGCTTTTGACCATCAACGCAAAAACTCAGACATGATTACCCAGGAGCACAGTTTGGTGATAAAACCTTTGAAGAGAGACTGTTTGAGGTGGACAACACAATCTTCTTCTGGATTGTATCATATCCACTTTAGAAAGAGATGTATTGAACGAAAAAATATGCGTCAGCCGCAATTTGCTGTGGTTGAGAAATTGTAATGTTATCAACGGAAAGAAACCAGTTGTGTAAGTGAAAGAGCGGCCTAGTCAGTGTAACCGGCTATATGAAAGTCACTTCTGTAACATAGATAGCATGTGCTCACAGAATTATGGCACTGAAGGTTGCTGGCACCAGGCTGACCCTGGTTTTTTATTTTGAAAAATGGCCTTTTAGAACAAGAATGGTCTTCTCGCAAGTTATGGGGGAAATAAAAAGGAACGGATTTTGCAGCACTTGTTAGTAGGGGCTAACTCTGAAATAGAATCACATGTCCTAGCAGTTTTTGCTATGAGGTTATTAGAAATGAAGCCAAACCACACAGTTCTGCCATGTCTATTTAACATTTCAATTCGGAAGTTTCGTTGAATCATAACGAACGGTTAGAGATGGAGCGGAGAGGGGTGTGTCAGATCTGTGAGCATGATAGCAGCCCAGGCGCTCACAATACTTTAGACGCCTTGATAGCCAAATAAGAGTTGGATCTCCCGAGTGGTAGTTAATACGGAAGTGGTTGCCTTCTGTGCAGTTATCTAAATTCACGTGGGAAGCTGCCTGTCCCAGTTTTTTCTTTCATAAACCAGTTGGGTTTGCTAGGTTATGTTTTGTTTCACGTTATATTGTCTTTATAGAACTTCTGAATCTGAGGATAGATTATGATGGAACTCAGATGTGTGTGTCATTCAGATTTGTTAAATGTGCTTCGTATATGCTTTTAAAAAAAATTATACATGTCCCGCACATAATTATATTCTATCTTAATGTCTAGGCTTTTGTGGGGTGGGTGGGGGGGGGGGGGGGGATAATTGAATATTTGATACCAAGTGAATGTGAATGAGACGAATTAAACCAGTGGGTACTAAACCGACCCTGGATATTCATTTTGTGTATTCAGTGATATTGTCTCGCCCTGACATTAGCTTGGCTCTGTTAATTACTTGCATCGTGGTTAGTACATATTGTTAGGGTTTGAACGTCCAGGGATGTTGATTTAATTGTGGAAATGTCAGTGTAAGTAAAATTGTCAGGTGGGGAGTGTTCATTAGCAGTTTCTGTCTCAAATCATTTTCGTAAATTATTATTAGAAATGCGTGTTGAGAAAAGATCTTTGTTTTTTGTTTTTTTGTTTTTCTTAGATGGTCTGGAACTGGAAGTTTGTTAGTGAGCTCTTTGACCACTCTACAAGTATGTCGGCAGCTTCTTTCTTATTCATTTTCATTTATCCTTTCTGCAAACCTAAGAGGGAAATATTTATTTTGTTGTAAGAGACAGGGAATGTCTAAGTAAGCCTGTATTAAAGTATGCCGCCATCTATAAAAGTGAAATTGCTGAGAGGTAAATCTCAGAACATCGAATGACGTATCCCGCATATTTGTTGGTGTTTTTCGTGCCTGGCATTCAGCCTCTGATCTGACAGTTGGAAAACTCTCCTCTGAACTCGGGTGATTTAGTTCGACAGGTTGCAAAATGAAGGCTGTTTACCCACATTATGTTTATGGGCTCAACTTTCGTCTTCAGCTTTAGAAATAGCAATATCAGCACCCTTTGCTAGCTTGGTCGTTCATTTAATGAAAAAGGAGCCTTAAACTTGACTCCCTTTCTGAATAATTCTGCGCAGCTGTTCTGCGATGTGTTTAAGAACTTGGACTAGTCGGAACTGAACAAGTTTGTTCAATATGTACCATTACTTCGGCATCCGACACCACACTCCAAGGTTAAAGGATGTTAAAGCGAATGTTAAAGGTCGCCTATTGCATTTCAGGGCCTGTTGCATTTCAGGGTGTCTTCTCAACATCTTTCACGTTCAGAATCAGAATAGGCGTGAGACCAAGACAATTATTGTGAGCTGAGAGAAAGACTTTATATGACTTTTTCTTTAGTTTGCCTTGATGAAACTTCGTGGATTTGCTCTTACTCCAGTAAATTCAGCTATGACGAAACCCTAAGCCTTTGATGTGTAATGTTTGTCCCGGTCTCCACCTCAACTTCATCTTTTTTCCCGTGGTAGATTGCAGTTCAAAACTGTTATGAATTGAGTCATATAGCAATAGCGACACAGAGGAACTCGCTGGGTAGCAATTTTTCCTAAATTTTTGCCTTCATGGCAAAAAAAAAAAAAAAATGTTCAAAAACCTTTATAGCTTACACGGTGAATGCTTCACTGGCGTTATTCGCCCCATTTCTCTTGCAGATTGCATTTAACCTTTAAAAATTAGGGACAATTGCAGGTAATTTGGTTTTGATGCATGAGTTGTCGTAATAGTTTACCGCGAATACGTCAGTTTGATATTGGGATCTCTTACCACACGAGAACCGATTGTTGTTATTTGGATTTAGCTACTTAGGGACATTCTGTGGCTATCATTGACATACTTTCAATATGTCTATGGTGGCTATTGCTGTCCGATGCACGATTTTTTTTCTTGTCATGGGCTGTGCCTACCTGACACCACATGTTAACTTATTCCGCCAATGCGTGAGGTTTCATGCAGCCGCCTCGCCCCCTTTCCTCCCCCGTCCAAAAGTACAGCTCATTGACAGTAAAAGTTATGTCAGCCCGCTAATACTCTACAAATCCTATTGGCGGGGGACGACTTCCCAATGACGGCAAAAGGACTTAATCTACTGGACCCAGCGTTGCATGACTGCAACTGTGTCTTGGTGGTTGTTCGGAGAAGTCATTTATACCAATAATACCATTTTGTGCAGGTCAGGTTAATTTTGCATTAATGGCATTATCTATCAAATGATATCTATGTTATGAGCTCCTGCTCTTTGTTTGTATGTGTATATATGTGCGAATTAATCATGTCAGTCAGATTTACTACACGTCCTTACGACACATACTTGTGTTGATGAAATTTTGCTAGATCAGATCTGTAGGAATTTTTATTTTGTGTCAAAGTCTGTGAAGAGTTATGTTTCATCCAGCGCCAGTGTCTCGATGAAAGATGTTTTGTTTTGAAGGAGTGAAGGGTTGTTTCATCCATCGTGAGTGTCTCTTATGACAGATGTTTTGTTTTGAAGCAGTACATTTTATATCGTATTTATAGAGCTTGTTCGATGCCATAGTCTAATGTAGTTAGCAGCTATGATCATATTTATCAGGGACCTCATGTGGTTGTTACGTTATATAAGGTAGATATAGCCTACTCCGATAAGTCACCTGTTCTTACATGTCACCAGTGCAGTCGTTTTGGTATCTCTCTGCCGTCCCGCAGAATAGTGACTGACCAAGTACAGATAGCAGTCTGGTGTGAAAACCTGTTTCATGTTGGCTTTCGTCCGATGCCTTCTCAGCCGTTAAAGTTGTATTAGTAGTGAAAGTTGTATTGGTGGTAAGTAAACACACCAGCACGGCTAATAGGTACTAAATGAGTATGCACTAGTGATCCTGTTTTCGTGAGAGTGGCTTGTGTGCGACCCAAAATATATCCTTTGACAATATCTGTTCGTGATAAGCGGTTTGCCCAAGAGAGTGATTTAGTGTGTGAATATCGGAGTATTGAACTTGCATTGTGGTATTTTTTTAATGGGAAAAACAATTCTAATTGTAGCCAGTAGTTGGTAAACACTCCTGGTGACAGTTCAATAAATATATAATTCATGATTTTCTACGCTATAAGTACAATGAGTGAGAAATAGATCAAAGAAGAATATGTTCTGATGTTGTTTTGTCAAGAACACAATTTGAATCCTCCTCTCCGTGACACAGTCAATGAGACAACTTGTTATGAATGTCAGCATCGAAAGGAAAGCATCACTTCTCAGCCCTCTTAGCTATTTGTGCTGTGAAAAAAAAAAAAAAAGCAGGCAGACCTTTGCCATATCCCATCTATCATGTATTGTTGGCGGTTGCTCGTTTGTTTAACATGGTAGCCTAAAAATATTTGGCTATGCTTACATTAAGTCAAGCTGTTCTCGAGGAATTGATTTTCAGCCGCATAGAGTGCTCAGCTAGGCTCGTAATTATAGATATACAACGTGAGTGTTGAACTCGACATAGCATAGTTTTGGCGTGAATCCCCAGCTCATGCCGACGTTGACGCTCCCAGTCCCATCAGTTGCTCACGCTGACGGCGCAGCGTTGTTGGCTGGTTGTTGAAATGTTCACTCGGGCCCACTGTTGGCAAGGAAAATAAACAGTGTGTCTTCGGACTTTCATGGAGTTATGTCATCTCATTCTCTAACTATCTGTTTGTGATAGTTGATTGTGGTTACAGTAAATTAATAACATGTATTGTTGATAGTGTCGAGGTTATGCATACCATGAATTCTGTGGTGCTGCGAGTGAAGAAGTGTAAACTGAAAAATGTGAAAGGTAACTTCTTAATTTTGCATTTTTTTTCTTTTCAAGTTTGAGTATATACTATATACTCATTGGTTAAATTTGTTTAAGCATGGCTATATATTTGTTTTTATTTGTTGCAATGTCTGCCAACAAACACCATAAATTTGTCTTCATGTACTTCATGTAGATCGTGCTATTGGTTCTGCTTTTAGCCTTGGTCTAAGCAAACCGCAGCGGCTATTTTCGTGGCTTCTCTAGAATTATAGTTTGTCTACAGTATAGAAGAATTACTATAGTTGTGATGGTATCTTCGAAAGAAACAGTGTAAGTCAGTTTGAACTTTTTCATGGACATTTACTCACATAGCTGGAAAGCATCCAACCACTCGCAAATATGCACCCATGAGTGTCACCTGTATATTAGGCTAAGTAAAGTGAGTCACCGCTTGTGTTGTGCTTCCCAATCATTTGTCGTATAATAATCATTCGACAGTTTAGCATTACAAGGCCATTTTTTGTTCAGAAGGGACACCAGCAGTTGTCAGTATGTGAGAGATAACGAGTGCAGTAGAGACAAATCTGGATTGCCCAATGTTTGTGAGATTTCTTTTTTCTTTTTTTTTTTTTAAATATTAGAAATAAAAAAAAAATATTCTTTTGTTATAAGAGGGATTTCAAATCCCAGAAATTAAGTTGACCTCACCCATGGTGACAAAAAAAAAAAGTAAAACAAGTGTATGAGAGAGGCTCTCAAGTACTTCGTCGACTTATCTTTTCTCGATCTAAGTGTGCAAATCCTGAACTCATAACGTAGAGAAATTCATACCGAGGGAGCACGCATATATTTTGCAAGTTTTAAGAAAGAAAATGCACATGGAAACGACGGTGACATTTTTAAAACAAAGAAGCAAACAAAAAAATAAACAATGGAACAGTGATGCCAGTTTGCTGTTGTTTAGCTTTCTCATTAAACTTAAGTATGTATTCAATATGATATTTCAATGAGTGGGTCGCCCTTGGACGAATAGTTTAATCCAATAATGTGCGCCATCAGCCACCTGGTGTGTGGTGAAGAACTATCTAGTCTGTGTTGAAATACCCATTACTGTAACTTTCAAATTACCGAAGATCACGTGACTCCCAGGCGTTATTAAATACTTCGCTTCTTTCCCGCTGCTATTCTTCAACGTGAGCACTCAGTGCCTCTCAGTGGAGAATTCACTAACAGCCACACCGACACCACATACCAGAACATCAGATAGCATCTCCTTTTGCTTTGCTGCCGCCTGCTTGATGAAGAGAAAAAAATCGTTATGTGCATGGCAATTATGACATTCTCCGTACAGTTGGATCACAGATTAGTGATGGAGAAATATTAGAAGGCATAGACAAATCCATGTCTACTGATGAATAAAAACTTGAAGAGATAGAAGTTTTTCTTTCTCTTTCTGTCTTTCTTTCCTTTTTTTTTTTTTTAAATCCATTTTTCTCTGAGAATATTTTTTTTTTCTAGCAAAGGACGAGCCTTTTAGAAAAACATAGACAAAACTGCACTGTAATTTCATTGTGATACCTTGTATTTTGCAGTTGGGGGCTTTCTTGCTGCTTTATGCATGTATTTTATTGTGGTTTCTTTAAACGTTTCTCTAAAAGTTCATGATACTTCACATTCTAGATGAGGACGATTTCAGTGCTTTTTCCTACAGCGTCCACTGACGTGCTTTTGAATATTGCGTTGTTTTGTTCTTTTATTGAAAGTGTTTGGCTGCAGATATGACCCAGTTACCACGGGAGGTTACCGAATAGCAATGCTATACCTGGAACAATTAATTATCTTCACGCAGATGTCAGATGTAAACTATCGCCAAAACTGCAGGAGATAAAATCATATCTGTGTTTCCTAAGCCATATTTCTGTGATGGGATTTCACATAGCAAAAAAAAATATTGTGAAGCTACGGAATTCTATGTACGGAATGTCTACGTACGGAATGTCTTATGTGTCCATTATCTTTGTTGCGTCGGCATTCTCTTTGAAAACTAATCTATATGCCTAAATTTGTGTTTTGAGGCATTTTCACAGACTGTAATTCATGATGTAATGTAAAGATTTAGGTTGAGCAGGTTCATCAATATCAACCGACAAACAATGATGTTTATTTATCCCATTTCAGTTAGACTCTGACGATGTTGGTTGCCAACAGTGGGTACATGGTCAGCTGTTATGCGACAAATTCATAGTGGTCCAATATGTTTGTTGCAAATGATCGCAAGATATTTACATTTTTTTTTTAGCAAGAAAATAGAATTGTTTTCTTCTGTGCTCAAAATAGAAATTACATGACACATCAACATTCATTCCATTTCATCAATGATTGTGGAGGATTTGAAAAATACTACAAGCAAGTACTAGCTGTGGGATGTGCCTGGGTTTAACACTTCGCTATAGGAGTAATTGAATGTCGAGCGATGTAGAAGTAACTGAATGTAGAGGGAGAAGTGGCATTGTTTCGAATGAAGATTGTTTTTGGCCAGCCTTGTTATTTCCCTTTGCTAGGCACAAGGGTGTTGAACAAGTGGCATAGAGAGGGAATAAATGACTGTTACACTCTTTATTTGAAATGTATATTATAAAAAATCACAAGAAGAAATTCATTGTTTAAGGAAACTATTTTTTTCATTTGTAATAATTTTGGTAAAAAAAAATTTGTAATCAGTTTTTCAAATGACAAGAAGAAAAGTGAGTTTTTCCTTCTTCCTACTGTTTCTTCAACAATCCTTGTGCCAGAGCGCTGGTCAAAAACAATTCCCATTAGCCCTTGGCAATTTCTTCCAGCTGCTTCTTCAGCTCTTTGTTTACATGAGTTCTCCAATCCAGTTATACACGTAACACCTGCAGTTAACATTTCCATGTGTTTTAGCAGGCGTCATACAAGTGGCGTTAGATCGGCGGGTAATTTAGTGAACCCCTGACTGGTGTTAGAGAAATTGATCAAGCTAAATGAAATCCAGGACAGTCAATCAAAACATTTTTCATGTTTTCTTTTTTGTTTCTTCTCATTATTGATACGTCCATTACTTTAGCAACAGTAACATTGTTGACATCAATACAAGCTTTGTATTCAGAAGGGCGGTCGTTGCATCCCCCCCCCCCCCCCCCGTTCCTTTCACTTTGAACAAACAAAAGAGGAAAGGGACTGATTGTGATGTTTATATTTTGAGTTTTGAGTTTACATCTGAAGAGTCAGGCTGGACAGTCTTATACTGAGTGAATATTTATTTGATTTTTCCATCACCAGAAGAAGTGTGTTTTTTTTTGTTTTTTTCTTCAAAGTTTTTGATGCCTCATGATTAAAGAGAAAAGGGGCTTTAAATCATGCAGTTCACATATTTCCCAACTATTTCTTCGTTTTTTTTTTGTTGTTGTTGTTTTTTGTTGTTGTTGTTGTTATTTTTGTTGTTGTTGTTTTTGTCTGTTTTGTTTGTTCCTTTTTTTTTTTTTTTCACTTTAGCACAGAAGACGTTGCCACTCGAATTATCAAGTTGAAAGCCATTTAAACATTTTTAAATCGCCGAAGGCATGAAGGCAATAAGATGAATATGTGCCTATTACATTACCGAATGTTCTGAAGGAAATAAAATATAATTATATAGATCGTTCACCACCACCACCACCACCACCAACAACAAAACAACAACAAAAAAGAGTTTAAAATGCTGTATTCCCTTACATGTCATCTATTCATAGCCAGAATTATTGTTATTCACTTTTGCCAGCCGTATTTCTCTGCATGACAAGGAAAGTCATTTGGATCTATTGGCCGAAGAATTATAAGGTCATATCATGCTTTTTTGTTTGCTTCAAGTTGAATATGGGACCAAGAAAATTCGTGTTTTTGCACACTATAAGGGTCAAAACTGTTCCATCAGACAAACAGTAGTGTCCTTGCCCCATTCACCCAAAGAAAGCTCCCTTGTGAACGAAGATAGCATCGCGTGACACGCGGGACAGCTTTACGGTCATATTTATGATCAGTTTGTTTTTAAGACTGAGATGCTCATACAGAAATGGAGAGAAGTCACTGATGAAAGGAATCATCTACCACTCAGTGTTCATGAAGAGAAAATGAAGTAACATAAGAAGATTGTACAGGATCTTCCAAATGCCCGGCAAATGAAGACAGTAAATGTTATTGTTTTACATACAAGTTACAGAGCGTTTCACTCTTTACAGCTGCTCCATTTCAATGGCGAGTTACATGCAGTAACAAAGAATAGTTAAATGACTTTTATGTGGGGATTACAGGTTTTGATTTTTAAGGTCATCTGCTATCTGCTTCTCATTCCTGTTCATTTTCTCCCCTTTCCCTCGATTCCGGTTAAACTCAGTGTTGGAAAAGTCAGTGAAGGCCATTAGCCTATCCAAAGGGTCAGTGGGTGCATCGGTAAAGGAACGAATTAAGTTAGTGTTTGAGTGTTTATTAAGTTTGATCCGGAACTGGTGTTTCAAAGCAATCATAAAGTTGAGAATTTTCATTGAACGTACTTTCATACTTTGCAATCAGAGTAAAGATGACACTATATCGCGACCTCAGTGCTATTTGTTCTATCTCCATTTTTTGAGTTTTGAGATATGAGCCTTTCAAAGTTGCACATAACAGTACTTCTCTGTAAAATGAGAACTGCATGAGACTCTCATTTTACGATCTTTATTACTACTATCTGCCCTTTTACTTTCATTTTAAATTTTTGAGGAAATGATAAAGTTAATCAAGAGAATTCGAAAAATATGT
>JBCEWB010099744.1:0-12174 GCA_039654565.1 Peronia peronii
TTTTGGGTTTGGGCTTTTTTGAAGGGTTTGCCTCCCTTTTCCTTTCCCCCCCCCCCCCCCCCTCTAGTTTTTAGTAGCTCGATGGCTGTAGCTATCGAATTTAATTAACCACACACTCATTCACGGGGCTCATGACGATTCATTACGTTTTGGCGCTTTTTTGAATTGTCAGCGGTATTCGACCTCCGGCTCCATGTCTGTGTCAGCTCTCTTATTGGCATTCCTTTTAAACTAAACGGGATGCTCAGCAGTAGAGCACATTCTTCTAAAGTGGCCATATACAACGAAGTAATGTCTCGTTAAAACATTGTTAAAAGATGAAGAAACACTTTGTGATATTTACATATATCATTTTAGTCATAAATGGCACATTTAAGTTTGTAGGTATCCTTATCGTCATACATGAATATTCAAGAACAATGAATACTTTAGCGTCTAGTATAAAATTTCAGAAACTTCTTTTTCGATAGTTTCTTCAAATGATTTACATGCAGCAAAGATCCGTTTATTAGAGCGCTCGAAAATCTTCGCTTTGAAAGTATTAGCTATATATTATTTGTGCACTCCCACCTTAATTTTGTTCAGTTTGAAAAAACAAAATGTTTCAGATCCTCTTTAAAGAAAGAGCTACCCTTGCTTGTCCGATGACCGATGTAAAAATTGCCTGTCATTTTCTGTGTACAATTTGCCCGTAACAGTAGTGAATTCAGCATCAAAGTCATAAAGAGAGTTCAAAGAGCAAGAGAATAAAAGAAACAGAGAGACGAGATACGAGTGGAAAGAAAGTGGAGAGGGAAGCTGGAGCGATCCGAGGGAGTTAAGTCAGAGAAAAGAGTGGAGGAGGGAGAGAGAAAAACGCAATAGGAAGAGGAAGGGGGAAATGGGAGACAGAATGGGAAAGGAAGAGAAAGAAAAAAAGCAAAGAGAATAGGTGGGTCATATGAAAGAGTGAATAAGTGAGGAACAGAAGCGGAGAATGAAAAACGAAATGAATATTTGAGGGAGGAAGAGAGCGGAGGGAGGACGAGAGAACAAAACAGAGAGAGAGACACGAGAGGGAAAGAGAGAGAGAGCAATGATAGAAAGCATAAGATTGAAAGAGAGGAAGAGAAAGGGAGAGGAAACAGAAGGGAAGACATGGAAGAAAAGGGGGGAAAAGAGGTCTGTAAAGAAAGAGCGAGGAGAGACAGAGATAGATATATAGGAAGGGGAGAAGAGAAAAAAAAAACAAGTGGAAGAAGCAGACAGAGCAACGAGGGAGGAAGTTAATGATGGCAGATATATCAAGTAAAGACGTCCATGACCATTCTTACCAAAAAAAAAAAATGTCATTTTCTTCATTTTAGCCGGTTTCCCTTTCTACATCAGTATCCAGATCCTAGCACTTTGCTTTGTAAC
Organism: Peronia peronii; assembly: GCA_039654565.1. Taxonomy (NCBI): domain Eukaryota; kingdom Metazoa; phylum Mollusca; class Gastropoda; order Systellommatophora; family Onchidiidae; genus Peronia; species Peronia peronii. The sequence continues at coordinate 1,399 of JBCEWB010099744.1, forward strand.
CCGCAACATTCAGTGGCTTTCTCGGCGAGAAGACACTTTTTTTTCTGCATTTGCAAAAGGATATGACCTCTTGGTGTTTACTTCTCTGTACTTCCGCATCCATAAGTGACCCTCTTAACAAGAAATGAACTTTAGTTGAGTAGAGCCTACAGATAGTAACTTCCTGCAGATACTATCTTTTGCTCTTGAGGTTGTCGCTTTTCTTCTATCAAGACCTAGCATACCACCTTCGAATTTTCAGTAGATTTCAAATACTTTTCTCAAAATATTATTTATATCTGTCAAAATTACAACTATTTCATTCCTGGCTTTTTGTGACAACAACAATTCCACAATAACATCGGGAAACTAAAAAACAAACAGAATAACTAACTAGCAGTAACTGAGTAGTCCATAGGTAATCAATTCATGTTTTATCTTGTCAGATTATATCAAGTGGCAAATTGCTATATAAACGAGCTCATCATTCCTGGGAATAGATTATATTGATTTGATACAATTTTCTGTTCGTTTTGAGGAACGGACGTTTGCAAATAAGCATGTGTGTCCCGCCGGGGATAGATAATGACCGTTTTCTTCACCATGCTCAGGGTGACGGTGCATAGCCACTAATACAAATAAGACTGCGATCAATCCGTCCTATCGATGTAAGAAATCATCTGATTAGTCCCTCCATGTTCCGTATTCTCACCTCGTTTAAAATCTGTTACTAGTTTATATGCTCAAAGATCTTTCTTGAGTGGCTCTCTAATGTCAGAAAAACATTCAAGTTACTTTACCAAACGTTACTTCCGATTTCTCAAAATTGCTTTGCTTACTTTCGAAGTCTGATCTTTCACCACGAGTGATTTTGACTAGCCTTTGTTTCTGGACTTTTTTTTTATACTTAGCAAAGAATATCGGGATAAATCACAACATTTGCTTCCGCGTTTGCGGGGCAAAGAGTGGCACAGTGAATAAAATTATCATATTGTCACAAACCGGAAGAGGGCATACAAAAGTAAAATAATCTGAGGCCATGCGTCACGTACAAACATTATATCTGAGAATGACGGATTGCTAATGATGATGATTATTTATATATTTATATTTATATAGGCTATGAGTGGTTATAGAATATGTTCTATGTATCAGAAATGTTTACTAACGTTACACCAAAAAGTGTTCGACTTGTCGTTAAAGTAGAGAAAAAGACGCAAACGCCATATTATAGTCTCTAGAAGCAACCTTAAAACGTTTGCGCAATAAAGGAAGAGAGAAATTTTAAAAAAACACCTCTCTAATGTGAAAAGCCCAGTCATGAGGACTCAGCATTTCATACAATAATCTAACTTCTCATTTTAAAAAAAAATGCACGATCTGGCACGGCATGTCAGAGAAACGAACGATACATTTTTCAGGTAATTTAGTAGCAAGAAATGATATCATGATTTGTTCCACATATCGTGTTACTTCGTAATCGTTTTGTTTGTTGCTCTGACGGAAAATCCACAGAAGTTCGAGAATGTGACGCTTGTGATTTAAAAAAAAAAAAAATTTATGCATATTAAAAGAAAATCTATTTTTTGTTTGTGTTTATATTTTAAGCTTCTTATCGAATAACATAAATCGTTGTTTTCATATTCAAGACATTTCTGTAAAATCATGATGACGACGACAATGAAGATGATATGCGTTGCCCTGACGAACAGTCAAACAGGTTAGAAAATTTGGCCTTTCATGTATAAGGTCAACTTTCAACCTGTTCGTTCTCCAGAATTATTATTATTTGTTTCTTTTATTGTATTTAATTAGGTGCCGATGACGGTCTGTATATTGATACTCAAGACATTTACATAAAACTACGATGGAGATTATGATAAATAGTGATAAATATTTACGTGTTTGAAAACTTTATTTTTTAAATTCTGTTTTTTGTGTTACGGTATTAAGTTGATTACAGAATTTAGTCTTTATTCTAGCATTCAAGATTTTTATGTAGAATGATGAAGAGGATGAGAAGGAAAATGGCAATTGAAATGCCTCATTATATTTTTTCTTTGGCTAAGTAACAATCTGAGTTCTAAAACGTGACACTTAAATGTTTCTCTCCACATTTGATATTTCTTTATTCTGCCTGGTAACGTATAATAATTTAACGTGGTCGTTATTTTGATATTGAAAAATTTTACAATGTTCATTCCTTGCATCTGATATCAGAATAGGTTGTCAAAGTAAAAAACATATACTGATTTGGAGTAATGTTATCATGATATCGTTTTTTTTCGTAGTGCGTCTGAGAGAGTTTAACTGCCATTTTATTTCTCCAGTCAGGGGACATTAAATTTAGTAATGACTGATTTGCTCTGAGAAAGACCCGACTGGTCATAGCTGTCTATATTTCCAGCATTATGTTATTCTAGAAGTTGATTGTTTAAAAAAAAAAAAATGAACTAACGGTTCAGCCTGAGAATAATTCCAGCTCTTATAATTCCACATTTTTACCGCCAAGTCAGAAGAAAATTTGCCATTCCATCCGTTATCGATTAGGCTCAATAACTGAAAGGCAAAAGATGTATCCGTGAAAACGAAATAAAAACAGTAACAAAAAATTGGCTTCTAGAGGCGTTTCCCATTTTTTTCCCTTCCTCTGTAATGTCCAGTTCAATATTTCATAAGCCGAAGGATCCGATAGACATGAAGGCGGACCTTTTTTTTTTTATTGTTATTTTTTTCTGCTGTGAAAATAATGACATTCAACACTTTGCCTGAAGCATGAGCGGTTGCGCAAGACACTACATAAACGGCTGACCTTAATTACTGTAGTAGGATCCATTGCAATAGTGCGGATGGACGCGTTCTCTTCTCTGCGTTGCTGACACAATTTCCTCCCTTAGCTAGGTCAGCCGTGACACTTCCAGCAAATTAAAATCAGGCGACAACCTCATTGTTTGACGTAGTTTATGAAACAAATTCACATCTTTGAATGGGGCAAAAGTATGAAAAGAACAGAACTCAATTAAAACAAAACGGAACAAAAACGCAGAGTAAATTTTTAATGTCGGCGAGGGTATCTCTGATACATTTATGCACTGGCAAATCTTAACTAGGCGGTAGCAGTAATTTGATCCCAACGCTCCATAACAAACTAAATAGCACTCATACAGAGTAATGATAGAATGATGACGTTTTCAGTATAAGGCTGGTTATACCGATGAGTTTCAAACGCTTGCGTTGGTGATCCACTTTCCATACACCTTAACCCAACACTTTGAATGGTACCCCAATAACCTACTGCTGCTTTTACCAGACTCAGCTTAATGATGAACTGGTATTGACATTTAGCACATTTTGTTATTCTTTGGCTGAATCGTTTCTTTTTTTTTTGTTTTTTTTTGTTCTTCAGTCCTCTCTTTCTCTCTCTCTTTCTTTCTTTCTTTCTTTTTTATTTTCTTTCTTTCTTTCTTCTTTCTTTCTTCGATTCCTTCTCCTGGTTTCATTCTTCAAATAGCATTTGTGATAAAAGTTTCATAAAAGAAACACGTAACTAGGGGTATGACGGGATCTCTTCTGTTTAAAGAGTTAAGTTTTTTAAAACAATACCCAACGTTGCATATGGTTTTCGTTCCCAACATTAAAAAAAAAAAATCATTGTAAACGTATTTGTAATAAACAAATTAGCGAGTATATGCAACAAGCTCATGGTAAGAAACAGTCCCCATTTCTCTAGTTAAATAACATTAGATGAATTTTTATTGTCCGGTGCATATATGACATGAAAGTTACTTAGACTGTGATGGTCAGTATCTCTGATTATTTCCGTCTTGAGCATTCTGAATATTCTGACAACGATTACATAATTACATTTTAAGTATAACAATTATTATTCCTCCAAAATCGTCGTCGAGTTGTTAGCAATGGCCGTATTAAACTTTTAATGATATTACGCATGGTCCATACTTATTCCAACTACAATATAGCAACAAGAAATGCACTTACTATATTTATTAGATACGAAATGACGGAACAAAGAAGATTGGTCCTCATCCTGCTCAGGTATCGACCCCAGCCTAGCACAGCTCAGCTAGACCTCACTCCCACCCCCTCCTCATTTCCTTCCCTTGCCCCGTTGCTACAGGGATGAGATAATTAGCGGAAACAACGCTATCCCTTCTTAGTGGGCACCTCGGAACTTGAGAAAATCGGCTCTAGATCTCAGCTCCATCACGGAATGACAGCAATCCTATTTCTGAAAATTTTCGATGCCAGCTCTTCCGAAATAAGCAAGTGACAAAAGTGGGTTCTTCCAGTATGGGCGTTTTACAATGTTGGTATCGATAATAAAGATATTGTTACTGACCAACAATGCCGGGATTGTATTATTTTCTTTCTGATGTCATGTGCATGTGGTCAGTTAAATTAGAGTGACGTTTCTTGTTCCGTCTCAGCCTTGAGAATGATTTGCTTCACAAAAATACGAAAGCAAACAGATTTTTCAAAAAATGCTGAAAAAAGTAAGACATGGATATAAACAGCTATTTTATCGTTAGCTGAAGGCTGCAATTGAAGATCTGAGAATGAGAACAAGTCTAATGATAATGAATACATGGATCGATTGCAATGGTTTGCACAGTAAAATATTACCAGATAATTGCTGAAAAAAGATAAGTTGACACATACACACTCGGAACTGGTCTCTCACATTTCTGGGCCTTTGTGTGAGAGAATGTTTCCTTCGATCCGGCCTGGCAAATGCTTCGTTTATCGATACAAATACGGGACGGAACTAGCCCAGGGCAAAGATTTTCTGCGGGCAAATCAAGAGGGCATGCATATTTTCCAGCTTATTCTCCCCACCTCTCCCCCTCTTCCCTACCATCCCTTGTCTTCTTCCATCTTGTTTATCTTTCTTTAATCCTTCTCTCTAGTCTGATCCTCTTTTCTATACTTTTCTAACACCTTCCTTGTTATTGGTCTCTCCATCAGTTTCCATTCCTCACCCGCCCAAAGTCAGTAATCACTTTTGTACAGCCGGCCACAAAGAGCTGGCTGAATACAGATTCAAAATGTCGTCATTATAAAATGAATAGGAAAATCCTTGTATGCAAATTGCAGCACTGATTCTTTATCAATACAAATTAAGTTGCTGTTTCTTAAAAAATATTATAACGAAATGAAATATTTTTGAAAATAAATTTGTATACGATTTCTGTAAAAAACAATATGTGTCTATTTTAAACTTCCCGAGCACTGCTTACATGTTAGCACATATGAATTTTTAAAGAATCCACTTTGTTTACTTGAGCTGTAAATACCTGTATTTCTCAACTGCATTTTGATCACGTTTAGTCGAATCCCCATTTTGACCCTAACGGTAAAGAGAAGAATCTAATAATCAGGAGACATGAAAGATTCTCTTGAAGAAGTTTGTTTGTTTGTGTTGGGGTTTAACGACATATCACCACGATTACGGCTATATTGTGTCAAACACGGTTAGATACCTTTACACGTCAAGAAGAAGAGAGGAAAGAAAGCGGGACAGAAGACAGTAGCAAGGAGAAGAAGAGATGTCTCCCTTGGAACGTCGAGGATGGCATTCCATGGGAGACATCCCACCGATGGCGGGCTTACACCACCTGCAGATGGGAGCAGAGAACCTACTTGTAAACCCCGGGAACCCGCGGGGGATCTCGTGAAGTATGGCAATGTCTGTGATGGTTTAGTAAGATGGAGATGGAGCATTGGCTTATGGACTGACCCGTGGAAACGAAGAGGAAAATACAGAGGGTCTTGTGAACATCTATCACGGTTTCTGTGATAAGGTGACTGTTGAGTGGAGGTCTGTGGCCCACACCCTAGAAAGGGTGGTGATAATGATGATGATGATGATAATGATATATATAGTTTTCAAGAGATTTATATTTCCTGTTTACAACTGCGCATTTGGATTGTTGTTTCATTGTTCATGTACTTAGGGTATTCCTGTAAGTCACCCTTTACTTCCTGTTGCATATAGCAATGCCTTATTTACATATCATATGTTTTCGTTATTGCCCTGACGAAGAGCCAAGCCGGCTGGACAATATGGCCAGCGACATCACTTTACTTTAATAATTCAATATCAAATACTTCATACTGTTTCTTCATTTTTTAAAAATGTATTTGATTAGTTACAAACAGTGTTATTAATTTTAAGACATTTTTGTAAAATGATGAAGATGATGATGATGATGATGATGATGGTGAAAAAGTTGTGATATTTTAATTCTTCAATAAATATGTACTAATCTATTCGCCTTTTTTGAAACCTGAAAACCTCCTTCTGTACAATGAGCGAAACATTTAACTACAATTTTATTTCACATATAGCAATAACCTATTTAAACTTTATATCTCCTCTTTGTTGCCTCGATGAAGAACCAAATGGCTTCGAAAATTTGATCAGTGCGATCACCTCAAAGAATTTTTAACCTACGGAGTCCTCCAGATTGTCATTTATTTCTTTTCATATAATATAATTTAGTGGTAGACAGTCCGCTTTAAATTTTAAGACATAAATATAAAATGATAATAATGTTGATGGTGATGATGATGATGATGATGATGATGACAGTGATGATGATGAAGAGGAGGAGGAAGATAACGATGAAGATAATGATGATGAGTGCCATCAGAACAAATTGGTGTGAAGATCAGTAATACAAGTCACTTCTAACATTTCTATAATTAGCGATAAATTGCACGTATTTCTCATCGAGCAAACCCAATGTTCATGAGACCGTTGCCATTTTTCTTCTTCAACATTTCCCTTTCTTCTACTTTCCTCTCCAGCTTTTTCGTTTAAAAATTCTTTCTCTCTCTCTCTCTTTCTCGTTATAATAATGAGTGCACTCTCATCTCGTTTCTTTTTCGCTTCATTTCTTACGCTTTCTCTTTCTGTATTTTTTCTTCAATCTACCCGTCTTGGTTCCTCTTGTATTTTTCTTCTCTCCCTCTCTCCCTGGCAATCCAGCAACGGTTTAACAGTGCAGATCGCTTAAATTTGCCCTATGCATAACATTAATCACTAAAAAAACATTATTGATGTTTTCATTGTTGTCATTATCCGCATATCAAAGGCAGTATCAAAGCATGCAGCGCTAGCAATACTGAAGATATGACCCGCACAAACTGCCAGTTAATCCCTCACTGGCCAGACTTCTTTATTACTTTTAACTGTATTACTTTCCCTCTGTATGTCTAAACTGTGGGGTCGGGCATAATTTTGAGAGGGACAAAAAACTACAACAACAAACAAACTGTTACTGATTTTTGGAGGTTAACCGCAGTAACAAAAAAATATCCAAGAGATCGAAATGAAACAGCATAACGATAACAGCAAAGAGGGAATAATTACATGAGGAAGTTATGCAGAACATGCCTGTGTGCCGTGAAAATATAACGAAATAAAAAAACGATGAAACGATTTCTGCTTGGACTGAAATGGGATAGGAAAAGAAGAGCATGATCGATAGAGATATGCTGAACTAAGAAGGATTAGTGGGAAGCGTTAGAAGATAAAGTAGATCTCAATTTTTGTTAAGCTGTTGGCATCAGAGATCATTTAAACTGTGTAGATGCCAACCATCAGCAAAGGCCATGCTTGAAAATCAACATATTGAAACCAAGTCCACAGCAACCATTCCTAATTATTCAAGCGAGCTGTAGGTTGTATTTCGGTGACAGTAATATGTCTCATAAAAGACATTAGGAGGCTGGTTAGTCGGTCCTCATCAAGAAAGGTTAATGTCAGAGGTAACAATCACTCCGGGTCTTTAGAAGCCGGGGAGGTCTCTGGTTCTGCTACCCACTCTGAGCCAGTTTATGGCTTGACGGCTTGCAAGTCTGACTGCGAGCATCGATCAACCATAAGCCCTCGATCTGGAATAGCAAAAGCACTACAGGAACAAGAGATTGAAACTGGCAAGCAATAATAAAGGATCTTTCCCGAATAACAACACTTTGGTCATCCACAGAATCAAATATAGCCAGACTGGACGGACTCTGATTATATATATATAAGCAGATTTGGCATTGAGACAACAACCATTTCACTTGATTGCGCCTGCTATGAACTGCTGTGTAGCTGAACACTCTAATAAGACTAATAGTGATGCTCGCTTAGCACAACCATTACTTTGTGCCCAGCCAGAGTATAAGGAAACTTACTGACGTTCTGAACCTTGCAAAGCTCACCTGAAGACGAAGGTGATTTCTTTGTTGATACATTGGAATATAAGTTCTCTGAGAACACGTAAAACAAAATCGATCATTCTAGTGCAGCGTACTATTGTATCAACAACTTTCCATTCATTTAGATTGAAGAGATTCAGTTTTTTGCGTCATTTTTTTGCAATCCCATTTCAGCCACCAAGTGGTCAGATCTCTGGCCAAATGGAGATCCAGGGAGAATATCTAACACAGACGGATTGAATCTGTGGTTGTGGCGGAATGCCATTGAAACAATTACCATCCTGTCTGCCCTGCAGCTGTTCTGAATGCCGCACAGTGTAGCATTCTAATGCTTCAGTTGCTTGTGATGTTATACCAATCGACATATCTTATGTTTTAAATTCTGACATAGTCTAAAGGAAATGTTGGGCGTTCTGAATTTCGCAATAGCCATGTCAGATAGTGAAGACTTCGTTTGTTTAACATTGCGAGTAGTCATGTGACAGAGACACTAAGCTCCGTTGTTTACATGAGGAATGCATTAACCCTCTGAACAAATAATACAACACGGGTTGCTATTGTGCAGCTTACTTCTGCAACAACTGGAGAAACCTAACACTCATTTAAATTGAAAAGACATCATATTTCGCACCGATGTGTACAATCGATTTCAGCTATGTGACTGAATTTTTTGTGTGAGGAGAATCAAATCCAGACGTCTGTGGCTTGTAAACTTTGAAATGGTTCACTTTGATTAAAGAAATCGACCATTTCTAATGAAACTTATGAAACGACACTTTGCATTCGCTCATGTATCTCCAGGAACGTTGTGAATCTAACTGTTAATTTGACAGATGTGTTACCGATAGCGAATTTTGCTATTTGCGACCTATGAAATATTATATAAGCATGAGACTCTCGCTCATCTCTATAGAATACCAGAAGGCATAGATTATTCTATTGTTGTTCTCTTCCAGGTTCACTGGTGATGCAAAAATGTGCTCCAAATTCACGCCAAATGCAAGTGCGTCGTATTTTAAAAAACAAAGGTATAGCTTATCAAAATGTAATGTGGTTCACATTGAATCTCGGGATTGTGTGCGCAATGCTGATGTACGGTAAATGTATTACACAATGATTTTATTTCACATCTTATTTTAGCTGGTGCACAGTTATGAACTGATGATTGTGGCAAAAAAAAAAAAATAAATAAAAAAATAAAAAAATTAACTGGTGTCGCCGCAGCAAAAAAGGTAGTCATTACTTACTCAGGAAAACGAAATGGTGCTGCATTACTAGTGCTACAATTAAAAACGCCATGCTTAGTACTGAAAAAGAAAGGGGGAAGAAACCAGATCTAAGTAAAAATACGCATGTTCTCCGAAATTCCCTACCTTTCATAGATCTATTGAAACCTAGTACTTGTATGTAATTGAGGAAGAAAACCATTACTGTGAGAAAAACGACTTGCCCACCCTATTCAATCTACCACCATTGTGAACTTGCCTCATTTAAACTGTTGTTTCGGAAGACTTTTACAATACATGTAACTTGACCTAGTAATTTCTGTTTTGTGAATGAAACTAACAGGATATCGATCGGAATTAATAAAAACATTTAGTTCGGATGTCAACATTCAGGAAGAATCAGATTGTACATCGGCATCATCGTTTCGTTCTCGTTGGACAGGATATAGGGACGAACCACGCATAGGTTAACCTCAGTGTAATGATGACGCGACGTTAGTAACAGTTAACATGGAAAGTGCGTAGCAGTTCAAATTGTTTTGCTTGAAATATTGTTAACCTTTTTTTCACTTTTAGTATGTATATTTTTCCTTTTCTTTTTCTTTTTAGTCTGAATGCATTCATAAGATGAGCTGTTTCAACACTCCGAGCTCTTTGGAACTCTCTACAAAGTGATTGATTGCACGCTTTTCATGTAGAAAATATGTTCGATTTTATCGTTTACTGTAAACATTATAATATTTCCTGAACTCTGTATCAGAGATCATGGTTTTTATTAAACGAAAAAGAAAAAAAAGGGGTTTCCAATCGTGATGATTTACGACTGACAGAAAAATAAATTCTGAACGTTTTTTGAAATGTAAAGTCGCATACAAAATTTCACAGAAATTAATGTTCTAGAAGTTGTCGAAATTTTCGCCCAAACTGTACCATTTCAAAGTTTACAAGTTATAGTGGTTAGGAATGAACAAGACAAAAAATGGCTCGGGAAAATCAGCGTGATACATAGAACATAACCAGTTCAGGTCAGAAGCAACAGATGCAGTAATTTTGTCGTTAGTTCAGTGAAATACTTTATTTATGAACAGCAGGTTTTTCAAAGGGTGGCCACAGTTTTACATAAAGTTTTATCCGGAGTACGCATGCTTCATTCTATCTTCATTGTACTCTGCGCTTAGGCCTAGCCAGCTATATCTAAAATAAACGATAAGAGTTGCAAACAAACAAACAAATACGAAGGAGAAAGAAAGGGAAGGAGAACAAATAGACAGATAGATAAATAGATAGATAGATAGATAGATAGATAGATAGATAGATAGATAGATAGATAGATAGATAG
>JBCEWB010099755.1:0-12174 GCA_039654565.1 Peronia peronii
AAAAAGGTTGGTGGTGAAACCCCCCCCCCCCCCCCCCGCTTTTTTCCACCTCCTCTGTCCTCCCCCCCATCTTCGCCTCAGAAATCACAAACTTCCAAAAAAGCACCCACTGAGTATTTGATGAAACAGCGATACATCTACGTTGGACGACCCAACCAATCGCACACTCTTTTCTTTTTAATTCATTATCTTTTTTTTTTTTTCTTTGGATAAATATCCACAGACACGGGCTTTCTTTCTCCGAGACTTCATAAATCATGATTATTGATAACAGTTTTATTTTGTTTTTCTTAAATAGAAAGACGAAATCTGTTGATAGTCTGATCAATAATAATAGTCTGATTAATAATAAATAACCCGTGGTTTAGCTGATCAATTCTGAATTCTTCGTGTCCACAGCTCTATTGTACAATCACGTCCCAAAAAAGATCGATTATTTTCTTTTAATGCCGATTCTTTCATTTCTCAAAGAGCTGAACTGAGCATGGGACTGTCAGAAGGATAAATACGCATTACCACAGTGGATTACTCGGGTTAACTGAACCAGCCAAAAATGTCATGTAGAATCTTTAGAAAACATTTTTTAAAAAGTCCTGAGTTTTGTCTTTTATCTGTCAAGCTAAGATCGTGGATTATCGCGGACAAACAAGTGCATTATTACAGAGACGAGTTAGAAACAAATAACCTGATGGAATTTAATCAAGAGGTACTGGACATTAACACTTTCAAGGCATTAAGAAGCCTATAAGACGGTTCAGTGTCTGCAAAATTTACGTAGAACGCTACAGTTAATGAAGATTTGAACAGTTAACCACGAAAGATATAAAGCTCAGAAGTGATATTTTCATCTGTTTATGCGCATTTGCAAATTTCACTAACGTTTCATCTCGTCGTTGGCATATAAAGTGTTAAAGGGTCTTTCAAATGGTAACAGCTAAGAATGAAATTGAGAAAAGATTTTAAAAATCCGCTAAACAATCATGAAAAGGGCAAAGACAAAAAACAGCAGGAAAAGAACGCTTGCGCTATCAGCAGAGACATCTCTCACACATTGCACATCCAAACTGAGTAGAAAACACATGTTTAATGAAAAGCAAAATTGCATGTACGTTTGGTTGTAGACATTCTCAACACTCTACCAGTGTCAACTAATTATCGGACCACCTACTGAGCAAAACATTGAGCTTAAACTTCCAAAATGACGCCAGCAGAGGGGCAACAGAGTGAATCATATATACATCATCAGCTTCACAGAGGCAAGTCAAACAACTATACAACAGTCTATCACTATCAGGCAACCAGCAATGTCTAGTAAAGAGCAATGCATGCTTGATTGGGGCGGGGGGGGGGATTATTTTATTAATCACTGGTTGGTTTCAACTATATTTCAACTGTACATCGCTAAAACAAAGTGATCGTGAACCTACCGGACCGAAGCCATCAGAAAAGCAATACAGGACTCACATATCAATACCAGTTTTCAGTGAGGCGAGTTAGAACAACAACACTTAAGTCTATTAGCGACCAGCAATTGGCATGATAAATCCCATGTCTCCCGGACAAAAGCAACAGATCGGGCAGTTCCAGCGAATGGATGACAAGGAATGAGAACTGTCTCAAGTTTGCTCCGTCTCTACTGGAATTTCCTCATGACAAGGTGACATTTGTTGACTGACTCCACCTACACACCATGGTTCACTTTTCGCCCCAACTCTCACATGTCACCTTTTCTTCTCCAATCCTGTCTTTCTTTATCTCAGTATCTTCTTTCACTCCTCTCCTCCAAATATCTTGTTTCTCTCCTTTTTCCCCTATCTGAGCTCTCATTGCCCTCTGCCTCTCATTTCCAAATATTCGTCCTCCTCCATTATTTGATCTTTGTCTTTCTATTCATTCTCCGTCGACGTTCTTCATCGTCTTCCTCTTTTCTTCTAAATGGCAGATTCACCTCTTCCGTTTTCGCTATCTCCGACATACCATTCCATATAACTTCTCTCCATCCTCATAGCCTCGCACATTCAAAATGTACCCCTCTTTCTCCCTTTTCCTTTCCCCGTGCCTCATTCTCTCTCGGTGCAAACGGACTAATTCAAAACTAAAAACTAAAACTAATGGATGGCAACTAGTAAAGCAGGCCCACGGTAAGAGGATATTCTTACATCCACAAAATCAGAAGTATCGCATTCGAGTATATCGAAGATTTCAAAACTACAAGAGTTGCCATAACCTCTTGTTCCTCAGTCATAACAAATCACCCAGGATCCAAGTAAACTACTCGCTTTTCCCCCTATCAATGCCTCTCTCGGATGATTCAACAGTTTGGACCTAGTTATAGGACAACCCTGTTTGACGCAGATTTTGCTGCAATTCAACGCCATTTGTTTGTGACTGTTTAATCCTAAAGCGCCAGCTCAAGTACAAGGGATACTATAAAGGTGGGTCAGAATGAAAAAAAAAAAACGGAAACAAAGTAATTGAAAAAAGACGAACCACGTACAAGCACACGACCTTTGGAGCATACAAACCACTTAAGGCTTCTTATTGTTCATCCTATGTTTTTTTCATCTAAGCCAAGGTATATATTATACATATCACAAGCTAAATCAGACAGAATTAAACAGAAATTCAGTTTTCTCGAATAAATACCGCGACTTACCCTTCCTAGAACTCTTAAGAGAACGAATTGTTAGTATGTCAATTTGCTCGAACAAAATTTGTGAAGCACAAGAGAATGTTTGAGCTCATCAAAGATCGTTCTTGTAGTCGCTGACCTCAGAGGTGTAAAAGCTCTTATGTTGCAAGAGGACCAGCTGCGCACCAGCACTAGCAGCACTTGGAAGTCGCGCTGTTCAATAATGTATCGAACTGCCAAATCGTGGCCAATCGCGCCTGTCGAACAAACAGCTCAAGTGGCTGGACACACTGACCAGTGCCAGAACCCTCCAGGAGTGGCAACTCGGCCCGTCGGCGGGGGACTCGAGGACTTGAACAGTCTAGATAGAGCACAGCGCTGTAGACGCGACTGATTTGGAATTTTACTCCCTATGTAAAGGCACATTCTTGCGACTATGATTCTATAGGGTGCCACATTCTCATTTTTTTGTTATTAAAAAAAAAAATTATATATATATAAAGACAAAATTAAAGACACTGCAAGCAGCAAAAATGAGTATTGTGGTAAGATGGCACAATAATAATTAATTAACTAATTTCTCAACAAAGACAGGATTCATAACTGTTTTTTTTTTAATGCACTGAAGTATTTTCTTGTCAATAGACAAATCCAGAATGCGTATAACTGATCTAACTGCGACATCCCATCCAGAGACTATTCCTGTGCAAAGGGACAGAAAGCCATACCAAAGATGTGCCTCAGTCGCAGTCCTTTCTGTTCTCTCGTAGTAAAAGTGCACAACGATATAATTATAATAGTGTTTTGATGACACGGTTTAAGGTTTCGATGACCGAGGGCATTGTGCTTTAATTACTATAACACTAATTTGCTCAGGCTCCTGCTTACAATTATCTCAGCGGCCATGTAGGATCTCCTTCTGTATCTTCTTCTTTCACTACGGTCCTTTTCATCCATCATGTTATTTTTCTATTGCCCTTTATTTCTTCTGTCCTCTGCTTTTATCAATTCAATTTATAATACACTTTATATCGTTTACTTTTAGCTCGCAAACGTGCTACGTGCAATATAGCCATGGTCGTGCTGATGCGCCATTAAAATCCCAACACGATCCAAAACTAAACAAGAGAAATCGCTCTAACGAGTTGGCCAAAATCATATCTGAATTAGCTTCCCTTATACAATAATTACTCGACCGGATTCGAGTTATGTTTAAACTGATGAATAGCCTAGAAAACACACACTTACAGGCAAATGTTGATCTATATAGTCACACATTGAGTATAATAAAGGAACTCAGTATGCAAATGTAATAGCAAACGTAGCAGTCAACTCATAAATGACATACATTGATAGACAGATGGGTGGCCTGTTGGATGGTTGGATAGCTGGCTGAATTACTGGTTGAGTTATGGGTGGACACAGAGTCAGCCATAAATGCAATATACATGCACGCAGGCTATATTATTATTTATACGTGTATTACGTGCACATAATATCTGAAGCATTTCGACGCCTATCCAAAAACCACAACAGTGAATCAAGTAAGAATTTCCTTTTCACTACAGCACATTCAAAGTAACCTGTTCAGGTAAGGAGCGCATGCATATAAAAATATCACTCAAATGAATTTTCTGTTCTGTGTACCTTAGAACAATTTTTTCCCCAATAAATTCCCTTGTGAGCAAACAACAAGCACATACTAATTTAAAAAAAAAAAAAAAAAGAGCACAGAATCCAGTCTGAACATACTGCCACAAAACAGATCAGGAGCGCTGTTTTCATGAACATTATAAGATGAAGTAGAAAACTAAAAGCGTGCAAAATGAAAGACAAAAAAAGATGAATAAGAAGGGGATGAAGAAGAAAAACAACAATAATAACTGCAACATCAACAATGAAACAAGTGTAATAATAAAAAGGAGAAAAGAGCGAAAAACGTGACAACTGAAAACAGAGTAATAAAATGAAAGGCGAAAAAGCAACTGCATGGCCAAGTTGCACGTGCATGGCATGTCAATGCCGACCACAAATATAAACTTTGATGGCCTTATTCAACATTATGTTCTGGTTGACTTTGAGATACACCATGCGGTGTCGGCGGCCTAGTCGTTGGCTCGTCGGACTCGGGATCAAAAGTCACGGGTTCGAGCCATGTCTGGTTCCCACATTTTGTCTTTGGCAAAGATATTTTACTCACATTCCTGACCCACCCAGGTCAAAACAGGGACCCGACTAGGACAAAAGATGTTACTGTCAGACTGACAAGGGTATGAGCGCAAAACAGGCAGCGGCCTTGTGATGTATACTTCCCAAGAAGCTGAGAGTGTACGCTGGTATCTCCTTTGGGTCTGTCGGGGTAACAATAGATTTTAAAGCGTTTAGAGCCTTTAATGCCTGGAGACAGACGCTTTATAAATGCTTTCTACTATTATTAGCCACAAAATAATTATTTTTATTTAAAAAATCCGAAATACCACATCAAGAAAAGACAATGGAGACGACACAACCAAGCAGTTCAGACAGCTTTGTTATATCTTGGCGATAAAAGTTTCGAAGGGCAAAACTGATTTGCCATATTAAAAGAAAAGACTAGCTTTCTTGTGAAAACTAAATACGTATACCGTTAAATATAGCAGGATTCAAAAGTAGTCAGAACATTATGGTGTGGCGCACGCCCTGGTAAAATTTACCTTTATGTTCTCTTGGTTTCAAAACAAAACAAAAAGAAATATCTCACTCGGCAATTAGCAATCTTGTGATTTCCTTCACAGGCTAACCGCTGACCTCTCGTGTTTTCACACGACTATGATCATATCTTCTGGGCATCCTACACTGGCAAATAACTGATGGAAAGAAATTTCTGTTCGGTCTTTTATACAACAAGACAGGGATGTTTTGTCCATCTGATAGTTTGGGATATTTATGACATGAAGCGCCCCTACTGCGCATTTCCTGCCACGGAATGAGCGATCCATCCTACAGACATGGAGATCCATTACTATGCCGACTTCTTCAATGGTGATGCCAATACACTGTCATATTAGCTACGATAATATCCCGGCGTTGCTATTTCCGGAGCAGCGGTCAATGCAGAGGTTATATTGTGACCACCAGAATCAATGGGCAGAGACTCCACTGGGATATTCTGGGCAATGGAATCTGTACATTCTATGACAGCACCGGACGACAACAAGGGTAATGATCGACAGAAGGATTGGGTGGTGGGGGGATAAGGAAAAGCCTGGTACAAAGTGGTAGCTGAGTCAGGGGTATACAGACAGAGGCTGAAGAAAGGGACAAGCAAAGAAAGAGAGAAAGGAAGGAAAGAAGTCAAAGAAAGGATGAGAGAGAAAGGAGGATGAAGGAAAGAAAGAACGAAAGAAAGAACGAAAGAAAGAACGAAAGAAAGAAAGTTATGAAGTGATGAAGAGAAATGAGAAAGTACACGTATTGTGAAGGGAAAGCGGGAGGGAGTCAGCACTGAGAGCCGGGTGCTGGGGGGGAGGAGGACTGGGGGAGGGGGCAGCGTCACGCGAGAGCTCCAAAAGAATGGAAGTCTTTAGTACGGAATGTGACAGAGTGTGTGAGAGAGAATGAGTAGCACAACAAAGCTTCGCTGCAGAGAGGTCAGAGAATGTGAAGAGATGGAAGAAAAGGTGGCAGAGAACGAGAGGGCGGGTTGCTAATGAGTTCAGTGTGACTGGAAGGGAAGTGAAGACAAATGAGATTTATCAAGCCTTAGTCCATACAACATAATAATAGCTATAGAAGGAGCACCTCATTGCCCTCTATCGACTTTTTTTTTTTTTTCTTTCTATATGAGGTCTTTCTCAGTTCTCGTAGCCATATACATGTAGTCTGTACGGTCTATTTATGGCGTAGTAACTTCATTTTAGTTTCCATTCAGTTCCATGCAGATTCTCCACTATTATGACATGATTCTCCCTCATATTTTTCCGTCTCCCATTTCCCAGTCTATCTTAACTCCTATGTACTTATTTGTCCATCAATTTATTTGGTTGTCTGTCTGTCAGTCTGCCTGTCTCTCTCGATGGATCTTGATTAATATATCCATCAATAAGTCTACCTGTCAATTTTCTATAAATATTTCTCCAAATGTATGCGTTTGTGACATTCCAAGTTCTCTTTTTCAGCTTTTCTTTCTCTCTGTTTCTCTCTCTATTTTGCCTTCCTTCCTGCATCCCTAGCCTATGACTCGCCTCCCCAAAGTCGCTCCAGGTAACAGGGTGTTATCTTCTAAGCCCGGTAAGTCGTGCAAGGCACGCCGAGAATCGATTCTCACCGCCAAGCAACCTCGTCCTTATTAAAGAATGTCTAGAAGACACCCGGCCAATGGAACTCTTCAACGCTGGACTTCAGTAACAACCCCAGCTGAGGAAAATCACATTGACTTGTACTGCTACTGAATTGCTCTCTCCTGTGCAAAGTTCCGATCTTCCTTTGAAAAGCTGCCATGCTATACATCTCCAAGATTTCAACCGATTTTTCTCGGATTTCGGAACAACTCCGGTGAAGACTGCAGAACTCTCATTCATGCAACTGTTCGCCCTGTTTCAGGAAACATCCATTGTGTAAGCGCAACACCTTGAGCTGTTTGCCCGCCTTGCCTCGTGATGATAACAGTTTGTACTGTATCTATGTCTAAAACATCCGCATTGCGATGCATCTATCCCGTCCTGTGCACTGTTTCAGGCTGATCATTGCCTACAAGTATCTCTATCAATACAACATCCACATTATAATACATTTATTCCAATCTCTAATTATTTGACATCGTGCGCACAATCAAGTACTTATACAGGTTTTTATCTCTGCATTGAAATTGTACTGTTTCATGCTGATCGTTACTTACATGAACCGCTATTAGTAACACATCATAGTACATTTATGCCGTTCTCTGTCTGCCTGCCTGGCGTCGTGCTGACGATAGTCTATCCTTGGCTTTAATCACCCCCCCCCCCTCTTTTTCCTTGACCATTCCCTTCCTATCCAGTTGCATTACTGTTATCTAACTCTTATTATATTCTTAAGACTACTGATTCCCTCCACTCCAAGATTCTGCAAAGACGATATCAAAATAAGTTGTAAGTTTCATTTTTGTGCCTCATTCCGAATTTAATATGAACTTAGGCATAACTGATCATGTTCTTTCCTTACAGAATATGAAAAGAATCTAGTTTCCACAAATATTATGTCTACTCCTTAATTTGAAAATAAATTTGTATTTCTCGAACGTAAACGACGACTGAATTAATGAAGTATATGACTACTCGTTTTGTCTTTCATTCTCTAAATACGTAAAAGACAAGGTAAGATAAGATAACTTTATTTTTCCACAAAAATAGAAATTTTTGTACAATGCAAAACGAGTTGAGTTTAAAATCACGTAAATAAATCGTAAAAAGTAAGCATAATGTTGAATATTAACCATACATTCACTCGCACACCATCGCCTTGTACCTACACACAACCACACTAGAAAGTTCCAGCATTCTAAAATGAGACCACGAGGATGTTTAGACAAGATGGTAGATATGCTAATAATAATACATGTAATAACAGCAATAATAATAATAATAATACTAATCACAGATGGTCTATCTTTTTATAGCGCTCTCGTCTTGTTTTGATATGTAAAATGCGACCACTGCGTTGTGATCTTGCTATTTGTGGTGACGGGATCCATTATCTGATAAATATCATCTAACTGTGGAGATGTAACTGAGGGCACCATAACGACCTCACTCAATCACCCGCAGTGCTGCAACGCAAGACGTTACGCCTTGAGACAGGACCTCCAACGCCGTCACTGTACAGGCACTGGTAGTTGCCCAGGCTCGTAACATAACGGTCTGGAGAAGCCAATTGTGTTATCTCCATGACAAAGTCAATACTAACCTAAAGCGGTCTCCATGTTGTGTAACAGCGGATATAAAATATGGCACGTTCCGAGGCGACGATTCTCTCGACAGAAAACTCGCTTTTGCACGAACTGTGAAACTAGTGAAATCGTACGGCCGGAAGGACAATAATGTGCAATTGTAATTTTGTCATTCCCTTGAGACGTCAGAATGCGTCGTCGTCAAAATGTAATATACTGGCGTGAAGTTCTATGGGCTTCTGGAACTGGTACGGCAAGGTGAATGGGGGGACAGGTAGCCCGCAAGTGGGAACATTCCGCGGATGTAATATCCCATGTAAACATGGAAAAGCAAACGCCTCCCAAGCCATTAGCCATTACCTGCCGAACGACACTTATATTGTATCTGTCGGCTAATTCAGTCAGGCTCGTGGCTAATAAAACCGTAAGTCGAGCCCTCTGCCTAAGACTATCTGTGGTGACTCTTCGGGGAAATGGATGATCCCTGGGTGGCATTGCATAAGATTAAGAACCCGCCCAATATCGTGCCTAATTCGACTTTGCCACTTCTTTTCTTTAGTGGCTTGTTACCCGAGTCACTCGTGTTGGCTCGGTTGTCTTATGCAAAGGGAGACAGAGTACGGATCCATCACCTGATTGGGAGGGGAGGGGGAAGAACAGGCAGAGGGCAAGAAAGAACAAGAATTATGTCACCAATGGACAGTTGGCAATTAACTTTTCAGTGCCAGAAGATCGATAAAATTACTTTACCAAACTTCAGTTCCGGTTTCTCAAGTACATGTAAGTCTGTTCAAGCCTGATCTTTACCAGTTATGCCTCTCTATTTCGCTCTTGCTTACTGAAGAATGCTAGGACAAATTACGGCATGTTCCCGTATAGATGGATGCACAACAGGGTGCAATAGTTCACTACGTTGTGACCATGAGTCAGGTGTAACACCTAATTATTATGAGTGGTGACAAAAGATCTGAATATATCCTCTGTCCCAGTACTCGGTTTTATTCACTAAGTCTGCTACATGAATGCGTCAAATCTTCTCAACAAACCGAAAAAGTAATCGGATACGTGACAACAATCTGCAAACAAGCACCTTTTTCTTTTTTTCTCCCTTAGGCTAAGGAATAAGGGTGGCTCTTCGTAGTTCTGTTGTGGTTTCCAAAATGAACTACTGTATGTATAGTAAGTCAACTCGCTTAAAGTAAAATTAAGCTTGAAGTCAACCCCTCTTGGCAGTCCTATTTTTTCCGTTATATCTTTGTACTCATTAATGTCAACCTTGTTTTTATTCAACGTTTTTGTTTGTTTGTTTGTTTGTGGGGTTTTTTTACTTCGGTCCTCAGGGGTTGACTTGAACAGATTCGAAGGTATATATATAAACTTTACAAAGCACAGATGCAACAACTGCGGACAATGTAAATGTGATAAAGAGGAAGAGATTAGTGCATATTACAACAAATAGTTGAAACATTACAGAAGGCAAAAAGCTGAGAAAAGTAATTACATAGTTGATCTTGTAAGGAAGAGAACTGGCAAATCTGCCCCAGCCCGCTGTACTGACCGTCTGCAGCCTATTTTTATAATTGTCAGGAATGTATCAAACGTTTTCGCCGCTAAAAGGAAGAAAACAAAACAATAGACATTTGGATTAACTAAGAAGAAAGAAAGAAACAACGAAGGACGGTAGAAAGAAGAAAGAAAGAAGGGAAGATAGAAGGAAAGTAAGACAGAAAGAATGAAAAAAAGAAAGAAAAAAGAAAAAAAGAAAGAATATACTGATGATCGTGGAAGTAAATGGGGCGAGTTCAGCACCTCGGTTTTCACTCCAGTTCACACTCACAGGCCGCTGGGCCGACACTTTCGCGAGCGGGCCAGCAGAGCTCTTTACGGTTGACTTTAGTCATTAGTGTGTTAGGATTACGTTTATCTCGGCATTGCTACCCGGTGCTGTCCTGGCTGGACCCTTTTCTGCGACTGACCAGGTCCATTCGTGGAGCAATCATGACTAGTTGGTACCTGCCTGCACCTATAAGCAATTAATTAGGAGTATTCATTATACAAGGTGCACAGGTAAATAGAGGATATGGGTGGCTAGAGTCACTACTGAAACCGCCTGGCTCCCAAAATAAGGGAACGATGTGGCCGAGAGCGTAGGCGTCTGTTCCTCGGCGAACTAAACACCACGGAGTTTGAATCCTATCGGAGGATGGAAATACCAGTCTACATGCTTCTTGGGTAGGAAAGCCTGACGTCTCGTTTTCTCGGAAAAAAGCAAATAATATATATTTTTTCTCGGACAAAGAATAAGCATTACGCACATTAAAGAACGCTTGGCAGTTAAATATCTGATGAATACCAGGCGACGCCGCTATATGAGCCAAATTTTGAAATTCTAAATTTCTACCCGCAAAAGCCCTTCTGATCAAACGGGACGCGCACTTGAAGCACTACATGTACATGTAATTTCTTAGGATTGAAAGCTACGTACACAATATTATTATATAGCTCAGAAAGGGGCCCCGTGATCGAGGGCTAAGTCTCTATTCCTCGGTGACAAACTTATCTTGCGCTTCGGATCCTACCGGGGGAATGATATAAATTAGATTTTTTTTTCTACATTGACTCAACGGTTCCCTGGCTTCCCGGATTGGGAAGCCCGACGCCTAGCTGTCTCTTATAAGATCGAATATATTTTGAAGGTCCCCTGTGTCGTTCCACACCGAAAAGAACCTTTGGCAGTTGAAGAGAATTTCTCTTAGGCATGCACTCAGGATAATCCTACTTTCTTAAGATGAAAAGACTATATAATAACAAAAATTAAAAATCACCCAGTAACTCCTATTACTCTTAATTACAACGCCCCCACCCCCACCCCCCCCCCGGAAATCCTTCTTAAAGTTGATTCAGAATAGATGTTTTGTTACACGTGTTTTAGTTTGTTTTTTTGTTTTTTTTTGGAAATACGTTCCCTATTCTAAATTTAAACACCCAACTTTACATGCATTGATTCACTTAGACCCAGAGCAGTTTTAAAACAAGTAGCCTGACACTAGTGACAGCAGCAGCGTCTTGGGATCGTGTACAATTTTTACAACCTTACCATGGGGTCATTAATTTGCCTTGTCTGAATATTAATAGAAAATTACTTTCTCAAATAAAACATCTAACAAAACTCTCAGTTTTCAGTCTACTGAAACCATTTCTAAATGTATATCGCCATGTCACTATAAGAGGCTGACATTATAATTATATACTAGAAGAGAACCCACGGTCTCAGTGGATGATTTTTTTAAATATAGCCCTGCGACTTAACGTGTATGGCAAGCGTGCGTACCTTGATATTGATATTTTGGTTGATTAAACTGCAAGTTACTCAAAGAAAACGTGTTTTGAACGCGACATGCTATCGAACGTAGGCTAGAATTCGGATCAAACACCCTCGCGAGTTTATTATTCAATTATTACCGCATTTTAAGAATAACTTCAAAGATAGTAAGCTTTATTTCGGGTCTATGTACATAGAAACACAGATCCATATGCAACAATGTTGTGTGTCAAATTTCAGATGGATCTATTCAGCAGTTTCGAGTCCATTAGCCTATTGTGAGTTTTCGTGCAATTTTATAATACATATATAATA
>JBCEWB010099787.1:0-28223 GCA_039654565.1 Peronia peronii
ATCTATCTATCTATCTATCTATCTATCTATCTATCTATCTATCTATCTATCTATCTATCTATCTATCTGTTGCCTGTTTGTCCTGCCGATTGTCTCTGTATCTGTCTGCAAGTGTCCAGCAAGCAATGATGGAAGTCCAGTTTGGCCTTTTCACCAAAAGACTGTCTTTCCCTTACATTAGTTTTACTACAGCGAACTGACCTCTCACTTGAAAGCTGTATGAACTGTTATGTGGTGTCGTCAATCTAACTAACCCAAGCTTGTGCCTACTAATTTTCAGAATTCTCAGTTTTGAGGGGGCCCGATGGCCGAGGACTGGGTGAGTGCATCAATCAGTGTCCACATATACTTTGACTTTGCATTATCCATGTCTGGCATGGTCATTGATATGAAAACAGCATGGTTACTGGTATGGCGGGTAGCATGATTCCAATTATTGCAGGTAGCAGGTTCACAAATATAGCATGATCATTGGTATGGCAGGTAGCACGGTCATCTGTATGGTAGGTAGCATGATACTGTTATGATAGGTAGCATGACCATAGCAGGTAGCATGGTCACTGGTATGGCAGGCAGCATGATTACTATTATGGCAGCTGACATCAACACAACTATATTGAGTAGCATGATTACTACCATGACAGGTAGCATGATCACAAGTATAGCGAGTAGCATGTTCACTGTAATGGCGCGGAGCATGGTCACTAGTTTGGCGGGTGCCATAATTGGCATGGGGGAGGGCAGTAACATGATGATTGCTGGTGTGGGTAACATGTTCACTGGCATGATATGTAGCATGGTTATGACAAGGGGTACCCTGGTAGGATAGTATAAGCAATATGATGACAGGTAGCATGATCACTGAGGACATGTGGCATGTAACAGGCATGTTGGGGTAGCATGGTCACTGGGCTGGCCTGCCTTCCGTTTTTCCTTTTTTTTTTTTTTCTTCCTTTTCTTTTTTTTTTTCTCTCCCTTTTTGTATCATCCTCTCTCTGTCTCTCTTTCTCTCTCTCTCTCTCGCTTTCCCTATCTCTTTCTCATACTGTATCACAATGGATACATACATTAATACTGAATCAGCCATATGCCCAAAAACGCATGAATGAAAAAAAAGAAAATAATAATAAAAAAACAGACTCGTTTATTTGAGAAAATCACACATCAATGACATCATGACCACCCAGGAGGCCGTAAAATGATTAGCAAGCGAGAAGCCTCTATGGGAAAAAAAAAGTGTTGAAAAATGATGGCCATTGCACCTTTCTCACACATTCACGCTCACAGAAACTGAGACCCTTTACAATGTTTGTCTTTCGAGCATGGAAATGCCTAGAGACTCCCTAACTTTGAATTGGACTGTCGAAACATGTATTTGGCCTGACTTTTAAAAAAAAAATTTCTTTAGTTTATAGGTTTACCTGCCATAGGGCTGGCCAAATATGACCATGTGCCAAGAATGCCGGGGTTTTGAAGAAAGGAAAACAAGCCATTTTTTTAAGATACATTTTTTGTTGTTGTTGTTTTTATTTTGTTTTGTTTTGAACCTTTCCTTTATTGGCTCCATTCTGTTTAGTTTTAGGCTTATTATTGTTATTTGCTGTTTTTATAAATTTCATTGTTTTTCTTATAACGCCATCGTTTTTTTTAATTATAACATTTTATATTGTTATTGTTATTATTGTATATTAGATTTCATTGTGATGATGATGATGATGCTGATGATCTGGGCTATGTGTTTTTGCTTCTTCTATTCTTTGGCTGGTTTTTCTATCAGTTTGTTTTCTTTTCGTTGAATGTCTTTAACGCTCATTTGGCGTTGGCGGCTTCGTTTCTCGTGTAGATTGTTTTTGCTGTGCCTCACCTCGTTTTGGTTTCAAACACAACTCTCAGCTTGTCAATAGCGGGTGGGATGTGAACAAACTGGTGTTGGTCTTTCTCCTTTGTTGTCTTTTATTATTATTATTATTATTATTATTATTATTATTATTATTATTGTTATTACTACTACTACTACTATCACTACTACTACTTTCTACTACTATTATTATTATGAGTGTGATGATCATTATTGTTGTTAGTATTGTTAATATTATTTTTTAGTTTCATTTCTTCTTTTTTTTCCCCCTTTTTTTTCTTTTTCATTTTTGGTTTTTTTTGTTTTTTTTTTAAATGTTTTTCTGCGATATTGTTGGGCTGTCGTGATAATATGAAATCCGAAAGCGAACCATCTGTTGACTCTTTGGGAAAACAGTGATATAGCTGTAGTGAGGAGAAAGACAATGCAACACCACAACAAGCAAACCAACAAATAAACAAAACAAAAGAAATGACAGCAACAGAAATTCCAGTTCGAGTTCCAGCGAAGGCCTTTCAGATATCCAGACAAAATGCCTCTCTGGCATCTGCTCTAAGAAATACAAGATCGCACTGAGACCGTAAATACATATAAGCTGTTCTAAAGATCTCTCTGTAAGGAGCTTGTTTGTTTGTTTGTTTATGTTGGGGTTTAACGGCACATCAGCACGGTAACGGTTATATTGTGTCTAACACGGTGGAAACATTTACACTGTAAAAGGCTGATCAAGGTATATATAGAGAAAATGTAGCCCAGAAGGGGCAACGCGTTTATGAGTTATAAAAGGATATCAAAGTGTGTATATAAATTTGGGTAATCAAATGTATAGCAAAACCAAAAAAATGTATAGCAAAAACCAAGCAATGTTGAGGCGTCCCATGAGGATCGTCGCATGCTTATCCCGGCTCATTTTAAAAACATTGGCCCCAAAAGAAGGTGATCGTAAAAGTATTCCTATCAAAAAAGCAGATCATTCACGGTGATCGTGTTCTCAGTCAAATGTCACTCTCAAGACCCCATTGTCAATAGAATGTCATTGCAGCAGAAGGTCATTGGACATCGGGAAGACATCTAAACCAACAGAACGTCATGATGAAGATGTAGTAGGCCTACTCATCAAAAGGTTTCTGTAGAAGGTTATCTCAAAAACCTTGCTGTCAATATGCTAAGAACTTGCTAAAAACTTGCCTCAAAGAACTTACCACAGAACTTGCAATAAGCAGAAGGTTATTCCGAAGACTTTGAGTCCAGCCGAGGGTCATTATTTTCAGATATACTAACCCTCCGTGCCCAGTGATCCAAATATGATACAAATCGTAAAGAGAAGGGGTTGCAATTGATTCTTACATCTGAAAAGATATGAGCCATTTTGCCTATAGATAATGAATCTCACCCGCTTATCTTAACTGTTAAAGCGTCTGACAGCATCAATGATGTTGTTTACTAATGAATTAATGAGCCTCGGGTCACTTTTTCTTTTTCAATGTCCGGACTTTACAGGGTTAATTCTACCAGCAGACAGGTCTAAGCATCTGGCTATCAGTAAAGGCAATAAGAATACTAAGCTTAGTAATAATAATGATAATATTTCATTATTGCCCCGACGAAGAGCCAAGCGGGCTCGAAAATTTGACCAGCAAGATCAGTTAACTTTATATTATCGCAATTCAAAAATCTTCATATTGTTTTTGAACTTCTTTGATGTATTTGATTAGTTGCCGGTGGACAGTCGTCTAAAGTTTAAGATATTTTTCATAAAATGATAATCATCATCATCATCATCATCATCATAATAATAGTAATAATAATGATGATAATAATAATAATAATAATAATGATTTATCCGACAAAGGGCCAACGAAGTTCGAAAAAGTGATATCAGCTTATTCAGTTTCTAACATACTGGAGTTCTTAATATTGTTATTTGCTTCTTTTTGGTTAATTTTTGGTTTGAAGGTCGACAGGTGACTTATATTGTAAGACATCTTTATAAATTAATAATAATAAGGAAGAGAAGGAGGATGAAGAGCACTTATATATCCCCTCACCCCGAAAGGCTCGAAACGCTTTTCAGAACTGCAATGTTTTCCATTACAGCCACAGACATAGAGTGTGCGTTGATACAAACAGTAGCAACAGCATATATAATCATCAACTCGCAAAGACGTGGCAGTTCATTTTAAAGTAAAAAAGGTCACCGTTAGTGCGAAGATTGGCTTGTTATGTTTATGTGTCGTGCTATTAAAATAATAACAATAATGATAAAATACTTGCATTATCGTGAAATGATGATGACCCATTTAAAAAAAAATATGACTACTAATATTTAAATATTGTTCAAAAGTATGGCGGAAAGCCCTTTTTTCTCTTTCTTTCTCTGTCTGCATCTCTCTCAGTCTCTCTCTTACTCACACACACTCTCTCTCTTTCTTCCTCTCCCTCTTCCTCCCTCTCTTCATACCCTGTGTGGTTTTTCCCATAAACTGTTGACAGAAATCTGGCATCAACGCTGGTATGCCAAGCCATATTTTGTGATATTTATGCCCATGTTAGAACAACATTTTCATCGAAAAAAAAAATAGTAAGTAAAAAAATAAATATAAGTAAAAAGACAGCTACTGTGTGTGCCAGAAAGAGGATTCATGTTGACGCTATTGTTTTTGTATGTTTGGTTGTATATTCACACATACCTGGAATGTTCCTAGAAGCAGGAGTGCCGCTCCTCTCACGTTCTGGCGCATGCATGCAAATATTTCACCGCTGTTAAAACAGGCTGTTATCCCACACAGCCAAGACCTTCATCCCCTTTACCATAAAATCGCCCGACACCAGTATCATAGTGTTTGCTTTTTTTATCATAAAGTCTTCGACGGCAGTGTCCTTATGTTTGATTTATTGTGGTTGGCAGGTAGTGGACCCATTCAGCTGTGGCAATTCCTATTGGAGCAGCTGACGGACAAGAGCTGCCAACACTTCATCAGTTGGACGGGAGACGGCTGGGAGTTCAAGTTGTCAGACCCAGACGAAGTGGCCCGCAGATGGGGCGTGAGGAAAAACAAGCCCAAGATGAATTATGAGAAGTTGAGCCGCGGTCTGAGGTAACATTGTTTAAATATTGTTTTACGTAAATAAAAGTTTAAATAAACTGTGTTGAAATAAAAGTTCAGGTGATTCATTCCATAATCAAACAGAATATCAGGAGAAGCCATATCTGAATGAGACTAATATTGGAAAGCATAATTATTTGGCTTTCCGCCGTATCTTTGTGGCGATAGGCCTAAGAACTACAAGCAAGGACATCTGTCAAAAGAGTTAATGTAACGATAGTGATAGGATGAATTACTTAGATTTGAAACATTGCTTTACACTGTACTGAAAGACTTACTCAAACGTTGTAAGAGGAGTGTTGAGAACAAGCCCAGGATGTACAAGAGCCGAGTCCTGGTATAAGGGTTGGGCGTCTTATGTATTCTTATGTAATTCCTTTCCATTTTAAACATTTCATCAATAATTTTTCAAGGAATCTGTTTAGAATAAGATCGTTTATACTGTCTGCACCTGCCTGGTTATAGCAGCGTTTGCAAAGGGCACGCTCAAGACAAATTGTGAGAATAAATTGATATAAATTACAGGTAGAATATTCAGTCCATAGCATATCATACAGTTTGTGACAATGAGATCGTTTAGACACCTTCTGATTTCAACAGCGTTTGAAATGAGGTTTCTTAGCGTCAAACTTAAGATCAGCCTGTGTTAGGGCGTTGTTGGAAAGAGATTGTTTGTGCCGAGATGGATTTTTGTAGCATCAAAGATTGTTCAAGCAGAAAATGAATTATGATTTAAGCGCCAAATGGTAATGTTATTTATGCACATATGAGATCATTGAAATATCAAGGAGATCATTATTTAAACACTTACGGGTCGTATATTTGTATTCAGTATTCTGGTAATATTTTACCCTACATCGGTTGCCTCGTCTAGAGATTTTTAGTGGAAACTTAAAGAACGTGACAAAGAAATACGAGTTTGTTTGTTCCAGACAACAGATTCATTTGATATCACCAGCACAGCGTCACGTATATCTCTGTCGTAAATGCAAACATTTGTAAGAAGATGTATCTCGAAGTGGTGTAGGTTAATTAAACCAGATATGGTTCTCTCACAAATGACTGGGAAATCCTAGAAAATGTTACGTCAGCCTTGACTTGTTCGGTGCATGCCCTTTGGTTTTTTGAAGTTCATATGATTCCTGGAAATCTTTTTGATGGAGAAGGGTTTTCATCTTATGAGCCATTTATCCCATGTCTATTACAGTAAAGAAGTAGATGAGCGTTTTAGATGTTTGATAATAAATGTCAGTGGTAGTTTCTCAGGCATTTGAAGTCTGTGATTATTTTGTTTTTGTTTTGTATTTTGTTTTGTTCGTTGTTGCTGTTGTTGTTGCTGTTGTTGTTGTTGTTTGTTTGTTTTGTTTGTTTGTTTTCCTCAGATAAATTAAGGTAGTGGTAAAAAGTGGGGTAAAAGAGATTGAACGTCAGAGTAGAGCTTTGAGAACAGAGACAGCAAAACTTCCGTGGCTGTGGTAAAACTTGTAGGCCTACATGTAGCGCTAGATGAACACCTTGTGTCCATTGTGACTCATGGCAACACACCTGAGGTTATGTAAACCATAGCTTGAGCTAATGTAAACTGGCGCTCATGTTGGTCATGATAAATATTACTCTTGTCTCTAAACTACATGTTAAACATATAATACATGTATCAACAGCCATCTCTCTCTCCCCTTACCCCTCCTTCTCGCTACCCTCCACCTCCATCCCCCCGATCAATGTCTTTGTCTACATATTTTGTGATATTTAACTTGAAAAGAAACAAACGAAAAAAAAAACAAAAAAAAAAACAAAAAAAACGACATAGTTAACCCTAAAGTTGTTGGAAGAAAAAAATATGGCTGAGTTACAGTGTTTCTGTATTTTTATTTCTTCCTGCGTGTCTGCAAATTTTGTAAACATTAAATTTTTGTCTTTCCTTGACATGCAAAATGTTAATATTCTCCCCAGGTACTACTATGACAAGAACATCATCCACAAAACAGCGGGGAAAAGATACGTGTACAGATTTGTCTGTGACCTGCAGAACCTGCTGGGCTACACACCAGAGGAGCTGTTCGAAGCTTGTGATATTAAGCCTCAGAAGGACAAAGACGACGAGTGAACTACGAGGGCGAGCCAACGTTTTTCCTGAGGAGCATTGAAATTCTGCTCTTTTTTTTTTTTCTCTCAAACTTGGCAAATATTTTGTCTTGTGTTCTTACACAGAGGAACAAACTGCCTCTGCCTGCATCAAGTTGGTGAAGTTATGATGTTGGCAGGATGGGTGACCATGACATTGTCAATGACGTCACCCTCTATAACAGCAGGATATGGCAATGTAACAATAACAACCAGCCACCATAGCAACAAATGGAACAAGTCAGACTGTATAGGAAGATGGATTGAAAAAGGAGAACTGAGCAGCGAATAGTATATGGAAGAATTCATTTTTTCTGTGTTGGTGTAATTCCCAGGATGTGAAACAGCCACCAGAATGTGGACATCTTGGGGACAAAAGAAGAGAGTGTTTCAGTAATATCAGGTTTTTTTGTTGTTTTTTTTCTCAAGATGTTTGGAGTTTTTGGAACTGCAGACAAAGGTCCCAAACAATTTCTGGATGTGTTTGTGAGGAAATTTTCTGGATTTGGTACACAGGTTGTATTTTAAATGTATATCCTGGACATGTGTGTTAAAGAGAATTGATAATTTGAAGTGTTGACAGACAGAAATAGATACTTTGGAACATTTTGCTATTTGTGACTACTGTTTATCCAAGTTACATCTCAGTTACAATAGTGGGGGAAAAAAAAAAGAAGAAAAATCTTAGATGATTTCAGTTGTTCCAGACCACTTTTCATGCTTTTAGTTTTTGGGCAAGGCAGAATTCTGAACTTTGAATTGAGACATTTAAGTTACACCTTGTTGTATTTCTGAAATGGTTTTGCAGAAAGTAATGTCTTTATAAAAGAGCTGCCTTTCATAAAATTTGCTTTTTTTTTCTTCCCCAAAGTTGCATTTTGTTGGTTATCCAAATGATTTTGAAGTAAGTAATGTCTGTATGTAAAATAACTGCCTTTTATAAAATTACCTTTGTTTACGAAAATAAGCAATGGTGATAGTAAATGTCCACCTCTTATAAAAATGTCAGATTTTTTTCCCAGTAGAAAATGAGCAGTGGTGGTTTTGGTTAGGCAGGAAGGCCTGCTGGTCCTTGTCATTGTGTGATGTATTGATTGATGTCTGAAGGATGCTATCAACTGAGATACAGTTTGTGATCTGTTAGATAATATGGTTTAGTAAAACTCTTGTATTCCACTTGACATATTATGCTGGAAAGTTTTATACCAAATGACACTATGGCCTGCCATACAGGTACTAAAGGTGAAGAATCTTACATTATAATGATTATGATAATTATGACAGCCTTGTCCTGCCATATACCATAATCATAAACCATAATTATCAGTGACACCTTGCAGTGAAGGACATGTTAGATGAGGTTGAGGTTGAGAATGGTGCACTGATGGATTTCTGAGTTAAGTTATGATTGAGTGAGGGCTGTGGATGTACAGTTTACCATATCACTGTTGGGGGTAACCAGTGATAGTGTCAGACAATGAAGGCTATAGATGCAAACAACTTTGCTAAGTGATCTAAGTGATCTGGCAATGAAGGCTATGGTTCATTGTAAAATAGCCTTGTTGTGTTACAGTAACAAGAGATGCTATCAGTAGTCACTGTGCTTGTTGGTCATCATACGATAGATGGGCCTGATTACAGCTGTAAGTGATTTGTCACATTTTCCAAGGAAAACAACCCCTTTTTGTGCAACAAGGCACTATAGCAAGTAAGTGTTTACTTTACAAGTAAAAATACCTCTCAAAGAGGATAGGGTGTAAATCATAGGCTCTTATAACAGGGTTAATGTTTGACCTTGACAACATAATTTGAGAAAGTTTTCAAAGAATATCAAATGTAAAATATAAGCTCTATAACAGGTTAATATTTGACCATTGTATCATAATCAGAGACATTACTCAAAGAGAATCAGGTGTAGAATCATGTTGAGTTTATAGAACAAGAGTCAAAGATTGACAAATAGTGAGTGTCGAAGATCTACTCATTGGATCAGACCTGCAATGGATCAGATTTCTGTGATGGCAAATAAGAAAGACTCCATTTGTTGTATGATGATGAAGAAATAATGGCATCAAGAACATTGGATTGGGTGAGAATCATGTAGAGAGTGATGTGCTCGTTGTTCATTGCCTGCTCTCTCACCTGCTGGCTGACAAACTGACGAATTACCAGATCTTCCACACAAAGTTTTGTCCTATTGACTCAATGTTGCTGCCTCCACAAAACAATATGTTCAGTACTGTTGGCGCTTCTGTTTGTGTTCACGCTGTTATGAAAATCTCTTTTTTTTTTCTCTCTCTCAGTATTTGGATTTTGCTTTGCATATTCATATGCCTGCTGTGTCTGGTTCATAGTTGTTGGATAATGGGATGGCATATTAACTGATAAAGAAAGGTAGTTTGTCCTTGTGTTAGATTAGCGGTCTGGTAATTAGAAACAAACAAAAAATAACATGTATTTGAAATTGAGGTCAGCTGATTATAGACATAGTTATATATTAGTGAGGATGAATGATTTGAAGCAAATACACTACATGCTTTTTAAAGAGACGATAGTTGATGTCAAACACTTTGAGAAAGTAACATCATTAACTAGTAAATGGTTTTAGAAAAAAGATATTCAATAGTTTTATATTTAATTAATGTAAAGTTGATTAGCAACAAGTATGTTACTATAATTCTTCTCTTTGTTTTTAACTTAATCAGTTATTCATGAACACAAGGAGATAGAGTAGTTGTGATTGAAACTGAGGTGTAGTTAGCATTAAAGAAGCTTTTTTTAATATATAACTGTACAGTAGCGGATGATTGAATAAGTGGAAAGCACAGGAGGAAATTTTATAATGTTAGAGCATATTGTCATGCTTCTGTTTGAAACATAAGACATGTATGAGGAGATTAAATAAAAGTGGAAGGGAGAAGCCCTTAATGTTGTATTTTTACCTTGTTATCCGGTCTGAGCCGGTCCCTACACCCACCGTTGTCACCGTTGTCAGTCTTTCAGCACCAAGTGTTTCTCAGCAGAGATGTTGAAAACTTAAACATTTATTTCTTGTTCTGCTCGAAAGTGCCTGTCCATCCCATACAGGGAGTTTTATACGTTTTTTTTTAAAGGTTTCCTTGTTGTATCATACTGCAGAGACTAAGATTGAAATCAGGACTGTAATGTGAGGAATTTCAGAGATTCTTATCAAGAACTCAGAGTTAGCGAATACGTGATAAACAACAATGGAACATTTCTGTCAACAGTTGAGAGAGACACATTTGGTCTACTTATTGACTACAGTCAGTGTAGTCCAACTTCATGAGTATATTTTGTACAGAAAAGAAACTTACATTTTATTATTGCAATAACTTTCCATTTTATGTCATTAAAAGTAATTTTAAGAAGATTTCTTGACTGATGAAGCTGCAGCCTGTCAACACTTGTGAGAGAACCACACTCTGGTCTGCTAATCTTCAAGCAGATTATAGCAGATTCATCCATTTATTTCAAACAAAGAAATTGACATTGGTCTGTGTGACATTTCTATTTGTTAAGTAAATTCAGGACTTTATTATTTTTTTTTTTTTTTAACAATGATGAACCTGTGGTCAACTTGCACTCAGTTTGTATTGTACAATATACTATGATCAAGACTTCATAATGTCGGTATATCGCAGTGTGGCGTGGCACAGTAATTGTGTTATCAACATTTCATGTCTAGAGAAACAAGAATTAATTGGCTTTTTCGTCGTATGATATGCATGTCATTGTGTGCACATGTATGTTCAATGGTTCGGTGTAAGGCTTAGCTATGGGTCATAGGAAAAAGTGGCAGCATATGGCATTGTCTTACACCAAACTTTTTTTGTTTTTTTTCCCAATACTGGTTGAGCTTATGTCTGACTTTTTTTCTAAACATGTTTTTCTCACAAAGTACAATATCAAAGAGAAGTTAACAAACTTTTGTGATCTCACTGCAAACAAATTTAACAAAACAAAGGAGTGTTTCATGTATATATATAGTGAAATGATACAGACAGTTTTTTGTAGTTATATCTCATGTTAAACTGAAAATAAATTCAAATGTCATGTCGTTTGTTGTTTTTTTGTTGTTGTTGTTGTTGTTTTTTTTTTAAATAAATAATCATGCGCTTATACTGATATATTATGTGAGATGTATTGCATAAATATCCTTTTTTGTATTGACACAGTTATGTACATAATTCAATATATGTTTGAAGTTTGTTGGTACTGAATATATGACAAAGTCAGTGTGTCATCAATGGCATGTACAATTTATTTTTTATTGCGGCTCTCCTTATGATGTCTGTTGTAGTTTGAAAACTCGTACGTACACATGTGTATGAGTCAAATAAAGTGCAATTAAGAAAGAATAAGAGACAAAAGTATAAAAACAACTTCATTCATCAATATTAGCACATTAATTTTGTCTTGGAACACATTAGTGGTAATTATGGTGACCTCGGTTGTGGATCTAGAAAATTTGTCGTGACATCTACTGTATATTGAATTACTATAGAAAGAATTTCATGTAACGTGTACGGCTCGTGTAAATAAAGCACAAAAAAAAGCTTCAGAAGGAAAACAAATGATGAAAAGTTTGATATTCCACGTAAATAACAGCTTTAATACATGAAGAGAGAGGAGAAAGAGACTTCTTCAAACACAATGAAAAGCAGTACATTTTAATATAAGGTCATTCAAACTACTAGACATTTATCTGGAGAAGTTTTTGTTGTTTGTTTTGTATTATAAAGAAAAGGGTTTCCTTGTTAATTTTCAAAATGACGCATTATTGTTCAATGATGTCTTTCCCTCTTTCATGAACGGTTCATTCAATGTTGTTGTTTTTTTTTAATGGTTATTTGATGTTTTTTTAACGTTTGATTCAGTGGGTTTTTTTACTCGGTATTTCAAGCAAGCTAGTCCCCCTCACTATCACCAATGTGTTCAGGTTTACGGACAGTTGTGGTTGTCACTGAAGCCATACCTCTTGGTGTGCTGTTGTTATTTGCTGTTGTTTTTTTTCTGATGGTCACAGTTCACCTTTTTTTTTTTTTTTTTTAAATAATAGACAATACTACTACATTATGAAAAAAAGGACAAAACA
This sequence comes from Peronia peronii, assembly GCA_039654565.1. Taxonomy (NCBI): domain Eukaryota; kingdom Metazoa; phylum Mollusca; class Gastropoda; order Systellommatophora; family Onchidiidae; genus Peronia; species Peronia peronii. The sequence continues at coordinate 12,206 of JBCEWB010099787.1, forward strand.
ATTGCGATAAGAAAAAGAGAACATTGAAATTAAAAGTAGAAAATGTAAAAATGAAATAAAGTGTTCCAACTTCAGCATTTGTTTTATCGTAGAAAAATGGACAATCAAAGGTATCCACAAAGACAAAATAGATAAATAAATCAATGAAAGATGTGCACTTAACTGTTTCATCTTAGGGAAATTGACAGTCTAAATGGTCTGGTCTTGACTTGGTTATAAATTGCTGGTAAGTTGGCATTTTGAGATCTGAAATGAAGTGTTTTATAATGATTCACTTTTAAGATCTGTTTCTATCTTGGTTTGATCTGCTTCCTTGATCTGGCCTTTTTTTTTTTGTTACATGAGCAGTGTTGCACCCCTGTACCACCAAGCCATCGGTATGGTTTTTTTTTTCTGCCTTTACTATTCCGAACACTGCCTTATGACATTTGCTTAACTTGGTCATTTTTATTTTATATTTAAATTTACATTTACAATACATTTTTTTAATGTCATGTTTGTTCCGTGCCACCACCCCATCTGAGCAGCATATATGAGTACTTAAGTCATACTGTAAATTGTTTTTTTTTTGGTTCCATTTATGCTGGAAGTGCATTTTATTACTTGTACCAATAGTGTTCATCTTTTCTCAAGAGGTACTTTTTGCCCCTGTCAAAGGTAAATAGTTGTTATATTTTTTTAAGAGGAATAATATAATTGAATAAAAATACATGTTATAATCAATATTTTTTAAATCATGTTTTTTTGTTTTTTAAATGGGGAAACATGGTAATACAGCATTTTGCTACTGTTTCTAGTTTTTGACAAAGAAACACAGAAGAAATCTCTTGTTGATGGTCCCATGAGTATTGTGCTATACATGAATGTGTGTGCCTCAGCATAAGACCGCCTTAAATTTCTGTATTCAGTGCCCCAAAGTCACAGAAACCTCTATCAATGATCTTATCTGTCATGATGAGGAAAGCATGAATTAATTGCTAAAGCAGATTTAACTCTCAGCAGCCCAGTGTGACCTATTTTGCAACACTTCAAAATGCCCTCTGAATGCCTTCAAAAGAAAGCTAAAAAACATGTTGGATGCATTGCTCGAGGAAATCATTTTCGAGTCATGACTTTCAACACAGCCCAACTTTCCGTCGGCACAAATTTTCAATGATCTCATGGTAAAATTACAGAAATTTGGCTGTGTTGTTAGGACAGAACCACAGGTATCATTTGTTTTGAATTTAATAATGTTAGTAAAAACTAATGCTGGGATATTAGGGTTCGACTAGTGATATTTATCCTTGTTCCAGAAATGACAGCGTAAGCCTGAGGACAACATTAAGCCCAATGCTTTCTCACTATATTCTATGTCATATGCAAAGGAATTCAAAGACAGAGGAAGTTAACAAGTCCGTCATCAGATTGGTCCACTGACATTTCTAGGATTATTAGCTGGCTCTGGGCTGAAATAAAATCAATGAGTATTCAAATGTTAGATTATTTGGCATATTATACAATAACCTGTGGAAAGCTGACATATTTTTATCTCAACAATCAAGGTGTGTACATAATAATAATAACTATTTTTTGTCACATGTCATTTTTTATAAACTTTGATACCAAGTTGTTTTTTACCTGTCACATTTATTATACCGCCCCATGTCCCTGACACAATAAACTTTTGATAACATCATGTTTTAAATTATTTGTCATGCATATTGTTGTGTTTGTCCTGCCTTTTGATTTGTTAGGGCAAGAATATTGCTCATTTTCATCATTAAATTAAATTTTCAAAATGATTGTGGAACAACTGCGATGATTATTTTGCAGTGAAATAATAAATTGATAAAGTATTATATTAAATAGTAGAAAAAAGAAAAAAAAACACTGACACAATTTCTGAAAATAAATTGATTTTAGCATCGTAGTTTTAGTATTGATTGTTTTTGTTTTGTTTTGTTTTGTTTTTTATTGTATAAATCATCAGAATCCAGGCTGATTTTTCAAAATCTTACCAGACAAAAGAAATTTAACTTAAGACTGACATGAAAATAAATGAATAAATAAAATAACAGAAAATTTGTGATAAGTCAGAGAAAAAAAACATTTTTTTTTACCTTTCTTTTCTGGAACACTTTTGTTAGAGCAATATGTTTTGGGATGAGAAAAATTATATGAAGATTCTTGATGGCTAAACTTTATTCTTGGACTCTTTGGGACAAAATGTATTTGTAGATCTCACACAGACATTTGAAACAACTCCAGTTATGTTGTTGAGGTAAACTTGACAGTTGTTTTTCGCCACAAGGGCATCAGTTATGTAGTCATATATATATATAAAAGATAGCATATAGTGATTTAGAGATAAGAGGTTTTTTAATACATTTGTATTGTTTTTGTGTGCTCTTAATGCTTTTCCACAGAGCAAAGTTGATGTGATGACTGTAAATACATATATATACTATATATATATAAATATATATATATATATATTACATAAGACCTTAAATGTATGTTGTGTATGTGAAGTCGTGCTGACCATTCTATCATACACACCTTTGATCTACATATACATCCATATATATATATATATATATATATTTCAGTGGTCTATAAATACAAACAAAAAAAGTATAGATATAAATATATTTTATTTAAAGTTCCACTGCTCTGCTGCATTGGCCTTGCGATCTTTGTTGTTCTGTATTGGTTGTTTTTTTTGTTTGTTTCTGATTCTTTGAAGACCAAGAAGAGCTTTGATCCTAGACCTAGTGAAGAGAGTCGCTCTGGAGTCAAATCTGGCCGAATAGAAAGGCATCATTGCTATTCTTTCAGTTCTTTGTACATTTCTTTGGTTGTTTCTGGTTTGTTCGTTTTTTTGGTTGGTTTGTTTACCACCCAGATGTTCTTTTCGCATGCTACCCACTGTTAAATAATTTCCTCTTTTGGAATCACCGTCTCAGTCTCCATCCATCCGCCCGCCCCTCCCCTTTACAATCCCATCATTTTGACAATTTGAAAAAAAAAAAAAATTCCCAGTTTTTAATTACTCCTTTTTGTTTTTTGATGTTTGTTTCCTTCATTTTTAGAAGGACGCAATAATTTTAAAGCAAAAAAGATACAAGCTCCTTTCTTTTCCGTTTTTTTTTTTTTTTGGTCTTGGTCAGTGTCTTGGTGTCTTGGTCAATTCACATAACATGTTTGGTAATCAAGCTCATCAATATCTTCATCCATTTTCTTTTTTTTTTTCCCTCATTAGTTTATATTACCACAATTTGCAGCTCCTTAAAGATGAGCTTGTTTGCAAGATTTATATTAGTTTATCTGATGATAACGGCAATGACATAATGAAAACTTGAGCTAGTGCTTAACGTAATGAAAGATAATTTTTTTGTCTACAGGCAACAGAAACCCCAAGCAAATGGACACTTTTACAAGGTTTCATTAACAATGATAATTCAATAAAAATTTGCATTTTTTTTTTTTTTTTTTGACTTACTCTGAACAGCCGTCAGTAATAACAGCGATATGGCTAAGATAAATACTTTTGGAATTATGATAAAAGGATTTGTCATTTGGAGAAGAGAATGACTTTATTGTTTGCAATTTGCAGCTTTGTTTCCCATTTTCCTTTGTCCTCAAGAATGTTCAGAGAATTGGGATGCCTGATACCTGCACAATGATTTTGTAATGTATAGATTGTTCATTTCAAGATAAAATGTTAGCCTTTATTTTATTATTGACGATTTTGTGTCAAAATACAAGTTTGTCTTCTTTTTATTTGTTCTCCCTCTCATCTTTTGTGTGTTGTGTGTGTGTGAAATGAATGTACTGTAATTATGAGTTCATTTACAATCTTGTTTTGTTTTTTTTTAATTGATTTTCATTTGTTTGCAGAACATTCAGTGGACTTAGCGATGTCCACAGTTTTTGTAAACTTTTATAACACACTTTGCCATTTGACTTTGTTTGCCATATTATGAGTTGTTTGTCTGCTTGTTTCCAAAATGTATAGTTTTTTTATTTTTATTTTTGTTTTGGTCCCATTGCACAATTTCTTTTTCATTTTGTGAGACATCTCAGACTGATTTATCCCCCTCAAAATAAAACTATTGTTAAAGAGTTAAGAAGGTCAGCCTTTTGTTCTCTCTCCCATCTTTTCTTCTTCTTCTTCTCTCTCTCTCTCTCTCTCCCGTACTCTCTCACTCTCACACTGCAGATAGGTTTTATGAGAGTGAAATTTGGGCTTTTACCAAGTTCAGTCTTGGATAGTTTTGATGAAAAATCATAATGATAAATAAGCATCACTGGCAGACATTCCTTAAAGAGCTCGTTTAAAGAAATGATAATAAGACCATTGAAGAGCTCCACTGTGTTTAATAGTCTTGATAAAAACTCATTGTGATAAATAAGCATCTTTTTCCTCATAGGTAGGCACCCTCTATAAAGCTTAGTGTTCACGAAACGAACAATGGCCTAATACAGATCAAACAGTTCTTTGAGGACTCTGTAGTTGAGTTGTCTTTTCCTGGTTAGTTTACTATATCAGCCTAGGGCTCTAAAAAATTCAGTCCGTTATAGTCTTGATGAAAGATTATGATGATTTGATTAGGTTTGATTACCAAACTCAGACAATCCTTAAAGAATTGTGTTTATAAACCGAAAAATATATAATATAAAATCTCTGTTAGGGCTTATACTTGAGCTTTTTTTTTTTTTTTTTACATGATTGGATAATTGTTTCAGCCTTGGGGCAGACTTTAGAAATACATGGAGTGTAAAGTAATGAAATTTAAACTGTCCCCGTCACCACAGGGACAGGGACAGTGATATATACTGTCACTTTAACCGGATAGCGGAGCAGATGTTCAAACATGTACAAAGATTTTGCCCTCTTGTAATAGATAATGGAATCACTGAAGGTTGGCCTGCAGTGCCCTGCTATCTTGTGGTTATTTTGCATAATACAGATTGATCTCTAAGGAAAGATTTGCAGGAGAAAAAAGCAGCAGTCACAAAATACAGTCCACCTTGGATAATGTAAACTTCTGAAATTCTCAGTGGATTTAATAGATGAAGGTTGCAAGTTTTATAAGAAAGTGGGCAAATATTTCAAGATTTCTTTTCAATGTCAGATTTCAAGAGAAAAAAAAAAGAAAAAGAAAAGGGGGAAAAGTCCGATTCCGGAAAGATAATTAATCAGACTGCAAAGTATGTTCATTTTCGTTGGGTTTTTTTTTTTTTTTTCATTTCTTACGCTTATGAAGAAAGGGGGGGGGGCGATTTCTTCTAGATTCTAGTTTTTCTAGACAAAAGAGCCCCGCCATGATGCGTGAGGCGAAAGGGCAAGCGAGCAGAGTATGGCCCAAGTGACAACTTTCATAAACAGCACCAGTCACAGTGCTAGTGATGTGGGCACAAGTCACAGTGCTACTGATAGCACTGACCACAGTTCTAATAATAGCATCGGTCACACGGCTAGTCATGTGGGCACCGGTCACAGTGCTAGCGATAGTACTATACACAGTGCTAGTGATAGCACCGGTCACAGTGCTAGGATGTGGACAGAACTAGTGATAGTACTGGTCACAGTTCCAATGATAGCACAGATCACAGATAAATAATCCCTTGAAGATCTGTTATGTCCTCATTTATCGCCTGTGTAAAACTTTATTATGGAAACTTTCATATTTGGTTCATATTTCCTCAGTTACCCGTCCATAGTAGACCGCTAGCTCATAATATATTATTTTTATTATTATTATTATTATTATTATTGCGATTATTGTTTAGCTATAAGATCGTTTCAGTGATTCGCAGGACGGCCTCATAATCAGAATCATGAGTCAGATAAATGAAACTTTGAAGTTTGTCTTCTGATATAATTTTTAGATATATCTTCAAAATAGATCATTTCTGCCAATTATTGTCATTCAAGCTCAGAATGAGAGACAGGTATGTACAATGAGAATCTTGATAATCATTGATTGACTTGTCGTGAGTTAATTACTGTAAAAATATTGATTAATTAATCGATTGATTTCGAAATTTCCAAAATGTTTATTGCTTTGAAATAATTCAGCTTATTATATACTAATCAATTTCATGACATAGGGTTAATCCTAACTATCACGATCGCAATTTGTAAAGACAAATTTGATGTGAATGATTTGGAGCAAAATGGAAAGATTCCTTTTTTGCTTTTCTATATTCCTTTTTTGCATTTCTATATTCCTTTTTCTCTCATACACTTACGTTGTTGTATACAGTAGTTGACAGTGCAAACTATCCCGAAAATAGTACAGGCTGAGGAGCTTTCGGCAGTTGGCACAGGCAGAGCCGTATCTTTTGGCTTCTGTGGAAGAGCGCAATAACGTAAATAGGCAATAATATAATAAGACCTCACCACCAATGTGTTCACACGACATTCACGATTATCTTTATAATATTTTACATCCTTCTTTTAAGTAAAACAGTTAGTTTTTGTTTTGTTTTTTTTCCTTTAGTTATTTGTCTATTAGGAATATTTTAACCCCAAAAGTATAAGAAAGTAATTGCTAGAATTGCCAGTGTACCCACAAGGAATAGTGTTTATTTGTGTTCAAGAAACGATGGCGCTGACTTAAATAACCAAGCATAATGAATATCTTGTCATCTTGGGCAGATTTATATAGAAAGTAGTTTCAGGTCCGAATAAAAACTAGAGAGCCTGTGGGAGGATCGGTCCCTTGATTGGCACCTCTAGGGTAACATTCTCTAATGCCTAGCGTAATAGATGTGACACTCCCTGACAGGACAATAAACTAAAAGTCAATGACGTTTACAGTTTTCAATTTTCCTGAAAATACCCACAGAACACGATTTTCTAACAATGAGGTTTATTCAGACAGTAAAACATCAGTGATCAGTAAACTCATCTTTCATGGATAGCTATACGTTAAGACTCCATTTTCTTTGAGAATCTGTCTTGGCTTTGGAGCCTTAAACGTGTTCATGTAGCCAGAGCTGAACTAAGAGCTGGTGTTGGTTCTTTTTGTTAATCTGAAATAAGCCACTTTTCTAGAGCAATGGTATTTACTTGGAAACATTCCAATGAACAAGACACAGTCTTTATTTGAAAATTAATCTGCAGAAAAAAAATGAATGCAGACGGGGAAAAAAAGAGACATTTCATTACTTGAGTTAAAGCTAATTTACACAGCATTATCTTGCTTTCTGATTTAGGTAACAGCTTAACAATACTTATTTTCTGTATTTATTGTAAAGAAAAAACTTATCATTTTGGATACCTATGTCCTTTAACATTATTAGTTGTCACGATGTCATGTATTTTACACATCCCTGTAACAATTTTTTTTCTGCAAGTGCCAGATCTGTGTGTGATAAACATCAGCGATCCCATCTCTCCAATTCTCTCTTTCTTTGTTGTAGGGACTCCCAAGTTATTGAGTCTATCAAGATTATCATAATATCTTTGATAAATAATCATTTCTTTCTTGGGTTCCTAGGAACTCCACTTTATCATCATACCGTCGATAAATATTCATTTTCTTTCTCGGGTTTTTAGGAACTCCATGTCAGTCCTATTCAGTTTATCATCCACAACTTTGATAAATAGGTTCTAGTGTCCTTGCATTTCTCGCATGGGTTTTCAAGAACCTCACTGTTACTGAGTTTATCATCACACCTTTGATAAATAATCATTTTTTTTTCTTGTGGCATTAGGAACTCCACTTTATTTCACCTATCGTTATACCGTTGATCATTTGTTTTTCTTTTTCTTTTCTTTTTTTTTTTCAAACTTTTGTCTGTCTTTGTATCTCTTTGTTTTTCTCTGTTCCTCTTAAGCCGGTCTCTTTGTCTGTATATCAAAGAAAGCTGAATTTGTTGATGGCTGTTCTGTTCATACATCACTCAATCTATTTGAAATAATTATGATGTGAAGTTAGTTTGATTTTAAATTGTGCCTTTACAATAAAAAAACAAAATGATCATATAAATTCTGAACTGATGCGAGTTTGAGTTTATCTGGGAATGCAAGCACATGTACACAATGTTTGGGTTGTGAATGAGATTGTATGCAGAATAGAACATAGACAGTTTCTTTCTTTTCTTGCTTTCTTTCCTTCTATCTTTCTCTTTCTTTCTGTCGCTCCTCATGCATTTTCTCTTTTTCTTGTTTGTCTGCCATTTTTCTCCTTTCTTTCCCTCTTTTTTTCTTTCTTTTCTTCTTTCTTTCTGTCTCTCTTTCTTTCTGTCTTTCATTGTTTCTCTCTTTGTTTCTTTTGTTCCTCTTCCATTTTTATTTTTCTTTCTGTCTCTTTTTTTATTCTTTTGTTCTCTCTTTCTTTCTTTCCTTTTTTCTCTTTTTGTTTCTTTCTCTTCTTTTCCATGTTCTCTTTTTCTTTTTGTCTTTCTTTTTTTTTCTTTGTTTCTCCCCTCTATTTCTTTCTTTGTTTGTTTCTTTCTTTTATCTATCTTTCTCTTATCTTTCAATGTTCCGTCCCAGTAAGTCTGAAGTGTGTTCTTTTTTAGTGTTTATTCGAATTCAATTTTAATATACCATTTAACTGAAACGGCATACGGTAGAATAAGCTTGAGGATACCAAATTTTCAAAGTGGTTGTTTGATAATAGCATGAGTTAGCGAAGTAATACTTAGTTAGAGATGAAATAGAGAAACAGGAAACAGGAGGGAATGAAGAGGAGGGAACAGTCAACATAAGAAGTTGAAAGAGAGGAGAAAAATGTGATGTGAAGTTGAAAGAGGAACAGATATAGAGTAGACTTTCTACTTGTTATTGGAAGATGTTGAGGAGAAAGAGAGGGAGGGAGAGAGAGATTAAGGAAAAAGAGACATCAAACGGATGATGGAAGAGGAGAGGGGAGGGGGAATGAATCCCAGATGAATTGGGAAAAATTACAATTTCAGGAAAGAAAGTGGGGGGGGGGGGGGGAGGGAGCACAAGATGCAGATAATTATATTGTTCAAAGCAAGGATTAATCAAATCGTTCGCTTATGCTACGAAAAAATATCTCTGTATTACACATCATTCCTCATTGTATTCATCATTATAATGGTATCTTTACTTCTCTGGCATATGGCAGTTTACAAAAACACAGTCAACACTTACCTGAACCCTAAAGTAGGTCAATCGTGCCATACGATAAAAGCCTGAAGGCAAGACGGATGCACATGGAACAGTATTGTACTTAAAGGATTGAAAAACTACAAATACACTAAATAATAAATAAGCTTATGGGTTCATTAATTTGTGACAACGTCCCAGAAAAGTAGTCACCGGAGGTGGTCCCAGTCCTATGATCTCGCCTGGATCAAAAGGGGAAATTATGAAAATTGTTCGCAAGGGTACATCGTTACATCAAGACCGCGATTTTTTTCTCTTCCCCCCCCCCCCCCTTTTATTATTATTTTTATTTTCATTTTTTTAAAATTAATCAAAGGATTGCAAATTAGGTACTACCCAACAGCAGAAGGCATCATCGCCTCAAAATGGACATAGATAAAAGCAGACAAATCTTTTATGAATATACTCTTTGATTATCCTTGACTGATGAAGATCATGTTTTTCTTTGTTTATTTTTTTTTAATAGCCATAATTTTTGTCTACATGTATATATGAAGCAGACGAATTTTATGATAAGTTCTGACTTGGGAGGGAGGTTTAGGAAAAGACTTCCCTCTGGATCTACTTGTTTTAGACCATTTAAAAATGTAGGTAAAATTAGACCAGCCAATGCACAAAATGGGCATTCACATCCGCTAGTTAACAGCCAGAGTTAGCACACATTGTGACACATTAAGAGTGCTCAAACACACATGTATATTGAAATAGACGTGTGTCGCTATAAAAACGGTCAACAGGAAGCAAAGAGACTTTGTGAAGAACCGCCATCTCTTCAGAATTTAGGTCTTTATTCCTGTCTTTTTATTTACAATTAGATCTCCAACGCCTTCCATTTCACCTGCATTGTCCCGTAACGTGTAGCTTTCTCACCGTTGTCTTACCGAAGCTGTTTTGTGAGCATCGCCATTGCTACGTCTTTAGACGTCGAGATGTCTAATCTAGCCTCAAAATTTACAATTATTTTGCCCTGCACAGAAGACGCAGCTTTCTCTCCATCGTCTCATCAAACCATTTCACCGACAAACGCCACCCCGTTCAATTTTTTCAACACAGATAAACAGGAAGGACAAAATTCGAGCGCCTCACCTGTGTATACTCATCTTTCAAACAGCGGCAAGAGCGGCGGTGTTTAAAAAAAAACAGAAGAAGAAGAAAAGAAGCGAAACAAATAAATAAAGACGTAGAAAGGTTTCCTCTGGCTATACACAAAGAATGGCCATGTCCGCCGTTCTGATTTCATGGGGAGACAAGCATTTGTTTCAAGGGAGACAACTTCTCTCACTTGGTCAATCCATTTGTTCCACTTTTTCCTTCGATTTTTTATTCCTGAGTTCTTCATTTCGATGTCCGTTCTTCTTCTGCTTCTTTTTGTTTTTCTTCCTCTTTTTCTTTGTTTTTTTTTCTTCATTATTTTCTTCATTTTTTTTCTTCGTCTCCTTCATCTTCTTCCTCCGCCTTTTCGCCTCCTTCTTCTTTCTCCCCTTCCGCTTCATCTTATTCTTTTTTTCTTTGTCTTTATCTCCTTCTTCATCTTCTTCCTCCTCCTCTTCTCCTTTTTCATTCTCGTCTTCTCTTGCTTCTACTTCTTCTTCTTCTTCTTCTTCCTTTTCTTTATCTTTTTCTCCTTCCTCTTCTCTTCCTCCTTTTCTTTCCTCGGCTCAATTTTCTATCTTTTACTGTTTGTTTATTATTATTTTATCTCACTCTCTGCATTTCTGCTTTTTTCTGGTCATTTATGTCTGAACTTTTATTTCCAATTAAGCTTATTTAATTCGGTTAAATTTAACACAGACAGTTCAACTAATTAATGATTAATGTATTATGAGTGTAACTCATTGATATGGTGTGTGTGTGTTTGGCGGGATCAGATTTTTTAAAACAAATGATTAAAGAAAATTTATTGAGACTTTAGTTTACCTCGAGCTCAGCCATTTTGAGCCCAAGTATTTGCAGAGTGTTTATTTCAACTCTCGTTGTCAATTTAGATGTGGGCAGAATTTACACGGCGGAATTTGCCCGCACGGCGACATGTTGGATCTAGACTAAACACAATGTTTTTTACGTGTATGTCCTGCTCACACGGTCAAGTCAATTTTAGCAGTATTTCTTACTTCTGAGTTTTGCAGAATTAACCTCCTACACATGAAGTATAGCAGTGATAGTTATGGTGAGGTTTTGTTGCCGTTAAATGTGGTTTATTGTTAAGCTCTTGTTGTTGTAGCTTTTTTTCACGTTTGGTGTTATCGTTGATATTTCTGTGTTTTGTTAAGATTCTTACCATATTTGTTGTTGTTGGTGGTGGTGGTGATGATGATGGTGGTGGTGGTGGTGGTGTTGCTGTTGTTGTTGTTGTTGTTGTTGTTGTTGTTGTTGTTGTAGTTGTTGTTGTTGTTGTTGTTGTTGTTGTTATAAATGCTGTCATTTTCGTTGTTGCAGACATTGTTATTCTCAGTGTTATTGTTCATGTCTTCATTAACCTATGATGAAGGTGTTTGCGATTGAAACTTTTACGGCCCGGAATGGGACACATCACCATGTGACGACCTATCGGTTAAATCTGACTCAGGCCCAAATTGACCTATCATTACGTCATTACAATACCCAAGACAATTGTAGAAAAAATTATTCAGAGGTGCTAATCCAGGGGTGTCCAAACTTTTTACAGAGAGAGCCAGATTTGGTGAGGTGAAAATATCTGGCAACCGACCATTCAGTCTGACATTCTTTGAATCATTAATATGCAATGTAAATGATCTATTTCATGGAATTCTTAGTGCAAATTTCATGCTTTTCAGTTCTTCACATAAAACACAAATAAATCTAAACAAGCTTTTACCAAAATCCTCCTTTCATATTTGAAGAGTATGTAAATTGATGAGATAATCTGATTGGAAAACTTCCGGGAAGAAGAAACATATCTAGAGTCATTTGAAACATGAAAGGGGCTACCGGTCGGTGGAAATTTGAACACAGGCCGCATTTGGCCCCCGGGGCCGGACTTTGGACACGCCTGTGTTAATCCATTATCTAAACAATAAAATTTGCCGTAATGGCCTTAGCTAACCCATGGCATTACGATAGAATAAATATGTTGTGTGTGTGTGTGTGTTGGGGGGGGGGGGGTATGACCAAGGACCCGCTTAATGTAATAAAAGACAGTGATAACAAAGACACACTCAACCAGTTGGACAGTTTCTCGAACTACTGCCATTTTAACTTTTATTATCACATCTTTTAAATATAACAAGATTTACTTTTCACAAAGGTTACATATGATATCTGCCTTAAATTTAATGGGAAAGCAACCATGAATGGGGAAAAATTGACACCTGAAATTTAAGTTTTATTAATGCCAATTAAGAATCACTTCTTTTGTAACTTTCGAGGTTCATCGGCGATCGTTGTGGAAAAACTATAAATCTATGCGATATATAAAAGCAAAGGAAATGTCTACTAAACATATGAATAAAGCTAAGAGAGCAATGTAAATATCTCATTCAACACCTTCCAGCCTCATATTTTATTTTTCTTTATCGACTGATATAGTATGATAATATTCTTATTGTTCTCTAGAGAAAAAAAGTGAGAAAATAAAATAATAATAAAATGACATTGCCTACGACCTTTGCTAGGCTAAAGAGGAAATTAAGCATTTCTACTCAACCTGATCTTTAAAGAATGATGACGAATCTAGCGCATGATCAGAGAAAAATCAAATTCTTTCCATTACTATACCCAAAAGGCATTCATGGACAGTCAAAAAGAAAGAATAGTGAGCTTTTTCTTTGTGATTTCTATTTCTACATTCTTTCAATGCGTATGTTTCAAAAATATACAATATATATTGTGTAATATAGTATAATATAATATAATTATAATAATATAATATAATATAATATAATTTGTACGATAGCAACACACAATATCTGTACAACACAGGGCATTGAGAAGCTCCTGGTATGAAAGTTTTAGCCGACGATTTCTGAAACAAATCGATCATTCTTGTAATTTACTCGACTAAAGCCAGGCAATAAAAAGAGCAATCTGGAAAAACAACTTGTTTTCATATAGCCATTTATCACTAATTATTCAGATGGGAGATCCGGTGACCGAACTGCACAAGTTAACTACACACAGATGAAAGTGAATGTTCCGACACATGATTGGTAAACATGCTTATTTTGACGAGATTTCCTGATAACGTCTTCCACGTCATGCATTGTTGTCAAAAAGAATTTCATTTTCACATACGGGAATACCAAGAGCTCCTAAATGCCCTGTATAGTGCAGATATTTTGTGATATTACTAGAGCGCAGGCTGTTGCATATTCAATATGTCTAAATGGCAAGTGATGGAAATCTCATCAGTGGAGGTGTAGATATGCCTTGAATTTCAAGAATCTTAAAAAAAAAAAACGTATTGCAAAAAAGTGCCATCGTCTCAGGGTTTCTATCCTGACATTTTAATTCAGGACACTTTATGCCCTTAGGCTCTGCAAATATGAGTACAATCGTATTACACTGTAGACTATCTGGAAGAAAATTCTAATGCAAAGTATGATTAATGCATCCATGGCCAGATGGAACACTCTGGCCACCTCTAGGGTAAATCACTGTCAACAACGCCCAACATGGAGGGAGCCAGGAAGCAGCTTTGTAGTTGGTTGGATATAATGTGCCATTTTGATAGTCAAACAAAATAACTTTTCTTTGTCAAGTTCTAGAGGTATAAAACGCGCGCTGTAAAGAAAGAAAACAGTCACTTTTTCGCTTGTTATACAAAACCTGCATATCGGAAAATACGGAAAAATTCACCACTGATTTTCTTTTTTCTTTTTTTTTTTCCTAAAAATGATATTTCAAAAAAAAAATATTTCACTGTTTTCTCTTCATATATTTCAAATAATAGGAGCAAAAGTGATACTTTTTTTTTTTTTTTAACAATACTTGTCTGATACCTTTTTCTATTCGGCAAAGGGAAATAACTTAACTGGCTGGGGAAAAAATGACGCTACCGGCTTTGAAACTATATCGCTGTAGCTGAACAACAAACGAAATTATTTTGTTCTTCTAAATTCAGATCATCTGGACTTTTATTTCACGCTTTCTGTTGCTTTTTTATTTTTCAAAACTGCTAAATGCTAAACTAGGCTAACACTAATTTCTCTTTCTAAGTCGGTCTTTAGCTGCCTGTTTGTCCTACCTTCCAGCAGAAAACTGAAAGGCGTATTCATGCCGTAACCGTCTCTTTCCCACATTCTCTGTCTCTTTCCACCTAACTGCACATGTTTGACTCTATGTGTGTATGTGCGTGCGTGAGTGCGTGTGTGCGTGCATGCGTGTAAATCGTTCTATGGGATACCGTGGAAGGAAAAAAAACAAACCCGCTGGCGATTTTTTCGTCTTATGAACCACCGAGCAAGTACCTTTCAACTCGTTGATTTCAACATGACCACTCACTTGCATGTGCGGGACGTATTTCTCTTTTTATGTAGAGTTTGAAAGATGGTGGAGTGTTTCTCTCTCTGCTACAGTATCCATACTTTCCAAAATCCTATATATCACTGTAGAGCGAGAAAACAATAGAGCAATATAGGCGGTCCCCGCACACAAAACACTGTCCAAATGAGTGAATAGTCGTGTCTTAGTTCTTCGTTGGGTTGGAATTAGGGTTAAGTTAGGGTCAACGTAAAGGTTGGTGGCATTATCCCCTGATAGTTCAAATTGCATTTAATAGAGAACATTTTTGAGCTTCAAAATGGTACCAAATTTACCGTTGTATCTCTTCAGAAACTTGAGTAAATCACAATCCATTTAAAGCATTATTACCCTTGAAATGACTGTTTTCAGTTCCTTTTTCGGAGTTTTGAATTTGATGGTATTATCCCCTGTGGACTCAGGCGTGTGATAGAGGACATTTTAAGCTTTAAAACAGTAACAAACTGGTCTGTGTATTTCTTCACAAACCCGAGTTATTCGCGATGGAAGATGCAGTTTATCCATTTAAAACATTATTTCCTTTGATGTAACTCTTTTCAGTCTGTTCTTCCTGATATTTATATTTGATGGCACTAGCTAGTAATGGGTCAAACTGCATTCGACAGAGGACGTTTTAAGCTTCAAAATGGTACCAAATTCATCTTTGTTCTCTTCAAAAACCTGAGATAATAGCAATTAAACATCGAAATAAATTACTCTTTTACACCATATTTAAAGCACTCCTTCCCTTTCAATGATTGTCTTCACTTTGTTTTTTTTCAAAAAAATCTATATTTGATGACACCAACCCTTGATGGCTCGGATTGCATTCCATAGGGGAAATTTTAAGCTTTAAGACGTGCCGAAGTGATGTTTGTATCCCTTCTTTCTACTTAAGAAGTTAGTCGTATTTGAAGGCGCAGTCTATCCATTCAAAACGTTATTTCTCTTGAAGTAAGGGTCTTCACTTCGTTACTCGGATTATTTATATTTGATGGCATTAACTCCTGATAGTTCAAATAGCATTTGATATAGTAAATTCTAAGCTTCCAAATAGTTCCATATTCGTCGATGTATCTCTTCAAACACCCGAGATAATCGCAATTACAGATGGAGATAAATTGCTTTATACTCTATATATTTAAGAGTGGCCAAAGTCTGGCACATGGTTTACTTTGAACGATCTTTCTTTGACTTGCCCCTTGCAGAGATACTTGCTCACATTCAGATGATGAACTTACAGAGTTCAAAGTCACATATGTCAGAGAGATAGAGTATTGGTAAATTGCTACATCGATAGACAAAAAGAAAAAAAAGGGGGCAGGTAGATAGACAGACAGACAGACAGACAGACAGATAGATAGATAGATAGATAGATAGATAGATAGATAGATAGGTAGGTAGGTA
>JBCEWB010099788.1:2057-12172 GCA_039654565.1 Peronia peronii
AGAACTTTCAAAGGTGAAAACCCCAAAAGCCACCTTGCCCCCTCCCCCCCCCCCCCCCCCCCCCCAATATTTCACTAATATATGTAATGAATTCTTTAATACTTGTTTGCCTTACTTATAAATGTTTTATTTTTGCTTTCAGATATTCAAACTTATGGTGGCATCATCAGATTTGAATGGCAGAATTGGCATTGCGGTTGATGTGTTGATGAAAACAGGGAAGTTCACATCTCAAAGTGATTTGGAGGTGCTGGCCCGTGCCTTTTACTCTCTATTGACCATTGGGGAGAACTACATGCCACAAAAGTTTGGAGGTGACATCACCTTAGTCAGAGCACAACAGAATAGCATCAACTCCAGCAGTTTGGGTGATGATTATGCTTTGAAAGAGGTAAATGTTGAAGTATTGACTATGTTTAATAAAAATAGAATTGAAATTGCATTGCTTTTTCTGTGCCAAAATGCACTGCAGATTGATAGAAGATGTGCATATTATGTACGGTGAAAAAGGGCACGGGATAACTTGATTTGTGACAAAGCATGAGATCAAGATGGAGATTTTCTAGCAGCAAGGAAACAAAACAACAACAAAAAAGACAGTATATATACACTGAGGTGTGGAACAGCCAGTTGTTATTTCAAGGCCAAATAGACCCTTATTTTTTCAGCTGTAGTATGTCTCTATTTCTGTAATGGGTGTCTCTAGCATAACAAGGCTATTATATCCATGTTCTTTACCTTCAAAAGTCAGACACAGTACAGAGGGAAATCATTTCATTATTGTTTTGCAATTCCCAGCTTTGTGCTTGTCTTTCCTGTGATAGAGTGACAGCAGAAACTTAACATGTTTGCTGTTTAGCATTTAAGGGACAGAAAAATGTAATGGCATGATTGTGGCCCATTCTGGGAACATGTAAATGTAAGTTAGTCCACTTGGATTTTACAAAGATAACTTTTGTTTTTTTTGTGTCATCAATTCCAGGCATTGGTGCAATGATCATTAATCCAAAATTTCTATCTTTCAGGTCTGCAGTGGAAAAGTTGATATCCATGTCGTGGATGGTGACCATGAATCATTTATTCTTGGTGAGGGTGCCAAACGTGTGGCCAACATTATGATCCCACTGATATCATAACACCAAGAAGAAAAACAGACAAAAAGCCATGTTGAATCAAGGAACAGAAGAAGAACTTGATTAGAACAACCCAACATTTCTAACCTGCCAGGAATCCTGATGGCCTGTCTTTACATACTCCATGAAGGAGCATCCGAGCAAAGAAATCTAAATGTTGTTTGTTAGGAAATAATGTTATACTATGCCCAGTGACATATTTGGAACCTGACAGTGAGGGGATGTCTCAGTTGTTCTGTAAGGCTTGTCCACAAATGCTAATGAATTTTTTGTTACTTCAGTATATTTTTGGTTTACATATGTGAGTTATGAGAGAAATCCCAGTTCATCCTTCATCTTGCAACAGTTGCCATATGCTGTATTGTTTGTATCAGTGGGGCAGTGTCATAAATATGAGCCAAGCAAGCCTAAGTCGCATTGCTTACAGAGATTTGTTTTGAAACCCAGGGCATTTACTGTGAATCTAGTATTATCATCCTGTGTTTAGGTGCCTTGGATCCGAAATCAATGGTTCATTCAGTAAGTAATGCTGCATACTTGTGGTAGCACAGTTAAATTGAACAGGATCAGTGTTATCTGATCTTGACAGTTCATGATAGTAGTCACTCAGGAAAGACATGCTATTTGTTATTGGATCAGTCAGTTCATAATACAGTAAAACAGTAATGGTAACTGTCTTTAAATCTTTCCAGAAAGAAATCTTTATTTCTGTAACATTCCTGGTTTTGAACTGTATTGTGGTAGTACAGGTATCCAGAGCTTTTGATATGGCAACAAAAAACAGTTTCTCCTTTTTCCCCTTTAATTAAAAAAGCAAATCATTTTACATTATGTACCTACCTATATCACAAAGCAGTGAGTTTGCACATCATGAGAGTATCTTTGTAGTGAAATTTTGAAGTCACTATTTTAGATTTTCATGTTGGCACAAAGATTCGCAGAAGCTTAGACATTCAGAAACTTGAACTATTAATAACATCTCTTTTGTTTGCCAGTCTGATTAGTCTCTTTCCACCATTTTTTGGTTGTCCATTACAACTGTAGATTTGCTTTCATTTGTAAGTGCACATCTCATTGATAGAAATACTTTTTATGAACGTTTGCATGGTCTTGTTTATTTTGTGACGGGAAAAAAAAATGACCTGCATTGCACTTTAAAAATAAAATAATTTTTTCAATATTCTGACTACTTTGGTACCTTCTGTTTTTACGCTTTTGTCATTATTAATAGTAATAATATATGATTAGAATTTGGAAAGTAATTTTTATGTTGTTTATTGTATTGCATGATGCCAGGTGTCAATAAATCCATTTGCTTCTCACTCTCTAATCTAGCATTTAAGGCTTTGACAGTTTACAAGATATTGAAATCCAATGCTATCATTCCAATTAGCTTGAATGAAGTATTTTTTTTTTTTATAGTTCACACTTTATATGGCTTTCAACTCAATGTCATTGATATTGTATGTCTTTTTTTTTTGTGTGTGTTTTCTTTTGTTATTGAAACACAGCCTCCTGTGCAGGATTCTGAAAGAATGAGTATTGAGACACAATTATGTACAGTATGTTTCACTTCACCAAGATGATAATTCAATGATAATTAGTTGACAAAAATAGTTTAAAATAAGGTGATGCAGGGTAAATTTGTTTGTTTTGATTTGACAGAAAAAAAAACAAGTTACTCACGTTTAATCTAATTAAATAAAAAATTGATTGTTCTGAGATATTTCATCAGTGGAATGCATGTCCTTTTGTTAAATTTGTTATATCTATAAATTGCCTACTTTTCAGAGCACACTGCTTAAGACTAAATAAACCAGTTTTCCAGTGTTTTTCTGGAAGATTTAATGCCTACTTTTCAGAGCGCACTGCTTAAGACTAAATAAACCAGTTTTCCAGTGTTTTTCTGGAAGATTTAAAAGTATGTTCAAACACTGCCTTTCTGTTATATATATTTTTTTGTCATCCCATCATCCCTTTCCTTATTTTTTACAATTTTATCTGCCAATGTTTAAGCGTTTAATTTCAGTTGGAGACTGTTGCTTCTATGTGCAAAAAAGCATTGATTAACTTCTCAAATGTTCAGTTTGGAGATTTACTTAATCACCCTGCTTTTTTTTTCTCCATAGTCAGATAAGTTATGGAGGTTGTCATTCACTAAAGGATATCTGCACAAATTGCTTGGAAAATATCATATGGGAAATGGATGACAATGTTTGTGTAAAGTGCATGAGTAATTTTGTGGTCATGAAATGCTGTATGCCCATGAACTGAAATGATGACTTTGTACACACAAAATCAACTCATGATGGTATGAAGTTAAGAAGAATATAAATTCTATTTTAATGAATGATTTCGACGGTTTGCCAAACAGAATGTAATAATCAGCAAGTTTCTATTGTTCCAACATTGGTGGTGTTATTGTTGTTCATTCATGTATTTATTTATTTATTTCAATATATTTTTGAATGGATAATTACTTATCAGTACACCATCTTGTCAAATGTCCTTGAAATCTCTGTGGAAAGAGCTGTGCCAGGGTAATCAGACAGGATATTCTCACATTTTTTTGTCGGGAATCGATGATGAATTCCAAACTCTTTCGCAGTATCCAGTCAAAATTGGCCTTGGGAGTGCAATAGTGTTGCCATATTGCTATGGTGACAAGACAGAAGTAAAAGTGCATATTGTGACCAAGTTGTAGCTTGGACCAAATGAGTAATGACCATAAGCCTACAACTCATGTTGTAGTTTGTGTTATTTTTGTACAACTCACAGAGATAAGGCTTCAAGAAAGTAATACTCACAGACACTGTCTTTATTCATTCCACTTATTTGAGATGGCTTCACAAGATAGCTTGTTTGTTTTTCAAGTTATTTTCAGAAGATATTCTGACAATAATTTTAGAGCTGGCCTTTTTTTTTTCCTTTTTAAGAATTAATTTTTTGAAATATTTTTTATAACTGTTTTAGGTGTGCCATAAATTAGCACTTAATAATTTGTGCATTTTGAAGATCAATATACATGTGTTTTGTCATTTGAGAATTCTAATTTGTTTTTCTTTGATGAAATAAAGTGACAAAATAAGTCATAAGTCAAAATAAAATTGATAAAAAGATCAAATTTGATGCAAAGATTGACTGACTGCTAGTGCATTTGCACAGGCTTTGCATCAAACTGTTGAATGCAAAGTATTCATTTATTCTGTCCACCTGATATAGTGAAACACCCTGTTTTCGTTTTTCGGGTTTGTAAGAACAAAAAAAAACGTGCACTAGTCTCTATGACTTAAACTTCTATTTTGTATCATACATTTTGTTAATATATTATGATTAATCATCTGGAAAACTATTTTGTTTTCATCCTTCGAAGAAATGTCCTTTAACAATTGATATATTGTTTGTGTATGAGAATTCCCTCTGAATTTTATCCATCATTGTCATTTGTCTCATTTGTCGTTATGCCACCTTGACCTTTGTTTTGATGGAAGAATAAAAGTTAGATGTCTTACTTTGTGGTGAAACAGAGAAGAATTATTCAAATATTACAGAAGTATTTGTTTATAGTTATGTGCGGTGACTTAATGTGTTTGTTTTCCAGATATGTTTACTGCTGTGCAAAAGATTGTTGAAACTGGTGTAAATTTACATGTATTTCGTGTTGTAGTTGTCAGTAGCCCAGCGATTGAAGTAATGCTGGTGAGGATTTTGGGTGAATCAGCAACGTAAAGCAACAAGCAGGGATAATAGCAATAATTTCACTAATGTATGCTTGAAATACACATGAAAGATCTTTTTCTCAGTGGTATGAAATTTCTCTGGCTCTTTCTAGCAGTCACAAACGTGTCAGTTATATATCACTCTGAATAAACCTTATCTTTCCTATAAATTCTGCATCTTTTCTTTCTGCTGCATCCTGCTTTATATTTTCATAAAAATTTACCTGTCATATTAAACAGTATACATTGCCAGCTTTCCACAGAAAAAGCAAATAGTTGGGAGGTGATCTTTGCAAAACAAAAAAAAACTTTGACAGTGGGAAAAAAAAAAGAGGAAAAAGAATGTAGTTTCAAAAATGAAAGAAAAGGGAAAAATTATAAACAAAGTCAACATGAAAAAACCCCCAACAAAATAAGATGTATAATATATTGGAAATTATTGCAGTGAGAAAGAAAGGCAGATGTCACACAATGGTTTGTGTTTCACTAATAGTGATAAATAGAAATCTAAAAATAGTAAAATCTCAGAACAACAAATATGATGGTCCCTTGATAACGATCGTCTTTAGTGCTGACGCCATTGTACATAATTATCTTCCTGCAACATGCTCGTCCATAACCAGGGCTGGTTGCCACGCAGTTGCAATCATTTGAACAAGCAAATAAAAAAAAACCCCGCAAAATAAACACCAGTTAAAGAGATAGACGCAATATAAGAATTAATTGAAGATAAACACACAAAATATAAAAATCAGTTGAAGAAATGCACACAAAATGGACATTAATTGAAGAAACAAATGAACAAAATAGAGTCTGCCTTTTTCCCAGGCCATTTGGTTATTTCAAGCCATTATCATTATCATCACCCTCCTCACCCATTCCAAACTACACACAAGCCATCCAACTAGAAACCCCAGAGAATACTGCCATTTCATTCCACAAATCATGGCTCTCTCCCCTACCTAAACATTTCTTCCAGGAGATCCGTGGCTTACTTCCCCCACGTCTTTATTTTCTTAGGCATCAGATTTCTGTCCTGTCATATAATTCAAAGTTAACTCTAACGATGTCAGCAGAAACTGCTAGTTGCTATGATCTCGGTGATGATAGTAGGTTATGGACGTGCTATTTATTCCTGTTCAGAGAAACGGCACTTTAGTCCCAGAGGCGATGTTGAATGAGCACTTTGTTACTACGCTGTTTTGCCACTTAGAATGAAAATCAGATACAAAATGTAAACAGTGAGTTTTGCATCCATCCACTTTCTTGACACTTATTTCTACAGTTAAGTAGTCCTCTTGTTCAAGGTTAAGTTGGTTTTGTGCATTCAATATAATACACCTCTTTGTGTATGTGTGTGTGTTCGTGTGTGTTTGTGTGTTTTTTTGTGTGTTTGGGCTCTGTGTCTGTGTTTGTGTGTGTTTGTGTGTGTTTAATGGGGAGAGAGAAGAGCAATAAAGCAAACACAGAGGAATCAGAGGCTGAAAGAAACACTGCCCAACATACACACACACACACACATACAAACGTACACATACATCATACTTACGAGGGATAGAAAGAGAATTGAAAGCCATGATAGAAAGCCACCGCTTACCCGTCCATTCCTTCTCTCTCCCTCTCTCCCTCCCTCCCTACTCTTCACTAGCTCAGTCTACCAGTCGGTTTCACTCTGGTACTCTGTATGTTCCTTGATGTTCTGTTTGCTTGGTCATGTTGTGTAATTTCTACAAACTCGAGTTTCCTGTGTATGTGTCTTTGTGTGTGTGTGCATGGATGCATACTGTGTGTGTGTATGTGTGTTTCAAACCAAAATTCAACTTCCGGAATCAGATATCCGGCGATCTTTCTTGTTTTGTTTTGTTTTTGTTTTGTTTTTTTCTAAGCTATTTTTTTTTTCAAACTCCCTGGAATTGCTAAAACCACTAGATACAGAACAATATAAACTCAGCTCTAACTTTGCTCTGTGTTATGCCTACTTGTTCGGTTAAAGTTAGAATCCGGTTTATTTTACACTCTCTTTAACTCTAGAAGCGTCATGGACAAATCTGGTCAAATAAAAAAAAACCTCGCTCAATCATTACACTTTGTAGTGTAATCTTTTTTTCAAACGGCATATAACATTGTAAGACAGCAGTCACATTGTATTATTTGAAAATATACGCTGTCATTTGTTCACTCTGAACATTAATGTCCTCATGGAAATCTTAATCAATACTTGGACAATTTCCACTGGGGATTTTACAATTAACATGGGATGCGCCCTATCCAAAAACTTAAAACCCATGCAACCATCCTACTATCAGCAGTTTGATCTACATTGTATCTTCTATAAGGAGCGGTGGAAAGAAACATCTAACAAGTAACAAAAAATATATATATTCAAGAATCCTGAAATTAATTATTAGCAAACTAAATCACAACATTGGTCCAACCTTGATCCATCTAAAGAGCATAGAAAATGCAATTGATGGGTTGAAATGAATTTACTCCAAGCCATCTCTAGCAAGGCCACATGACCTCTTGGCCAAGGAAACCCCTGATCTAGACATTTTTTGAACATGTATATTGTAACAGAAATGCTAAACTTCTTTTTCATCTAGATGTTTAGGGTTGAGTTAGCCCTCTGTATTTTTCATTAATGCCGTAGTAGCAATGGCGATTGTTTGTCACCAGCGCTATTTCTTCCCTTACAGACACAGGGATTATCGAAGAAACAGTCTAGAGAAGGAAAAAACTCATGTTTCTTCTTATCATTTGAAAACTGATCACACAATTTTGGGTAAAATTATTAAGATATGAAGAGTACAGTTTCCTTATACATTGACTTTGTTTGTGAATTTTGCCGATGTACATTTCAAACAAAGAGTGTAAAAGTCATATATTCCCTTTCCATGCTGCTTGTTCAACACCCCTTGTGCCTGGAAAAGGGATTTGTTAGTTTGTTTGTTTGTGTTGGGGTTTACGAGCACATCAGCACGATCACTGCTATATTGTGCCAAACATGGTAAGATACGTTTACACGTCAAGAAGAAGAGAGGAAAGAGAGCCGGACAGAAGACAGGAGCAACGGAGAGAAAGAAGAGATGTCACCCCTGGAACACCCAAGATGGCATTCAATGAGAGACATCCCATCGATGGCGGGCTTTCATCGCCTCCAGGTGGCTGCAGAGAACCTACTTATACACCCCGGGCCTCTGCGGGGGACCCTGGCAAAGGGAAATAATAAGGCTGGTCACTATTTAAGTTTACTGTCCTCTCCCGCTCCTGTGGTGCCGTTCGTGATCGAATCTACCAATGTTTGACGAGCCTGATCTATCTGCAGTCTTTGCAGATGAAGGACATTAGTTTATCATAAACAACAGACCACATCAACACACGTGTTGTCTACCACCAGCCGAAATTTCCCAAGCACAGAAAGGTCACAGTTGAACGAACTCTACTCTTGTCTCGTGGTTGAGATCGTGAGCTCTTTCCCTGTATTAACTCTACGTGGTAAATACGTCTGTGTATATAACCAGGAACGATTGTAGGTATCGATTTTCTCTCTGAAGAGAAGTGCGCATACCCTGGCCTACAGTCGTAACTTGTTATTCTCAAATCCGCCTGTACCCCGGGCCGATTTCTTTTTGCTCGTCAACACTTCTCAAACTGGGCGATACCGATTGTGAAAATAGAGGAATATCGATACTGAGGGTGTAGTCGCATGAAACCCTACTCATGATCATTATAACATCATCATTCATCATCATCACCATCTATCTGTAGTGTCCTGATGCAATGTTATTAGCACGAAGATCTCCAATTATCTGTGATCTTTTCCTCATATTAGTCCTTGCTTCTGACGATTTATTTTCAGTCATGCCCACAGTCTTTCCTGTGAGTTTTTTTCTGGTATCTAGACGCTCAAAGTCTTGCTGCCTTTCGCATGTTGTGATGAAACAGGCCTATTCCAGATATCCCTTCGTTATAAAACCTAAAATAAGTATATTACCAGCATTTTCACTTACTGTTAGGACGTGACAAGCCCAAATATTAATCCATTTCTTCTTCTTCCACTGCTTCTGTTTTTTTTGTTGTTGTTGTTTTGTTTGTTTTTGTTTTTTCCTTCTCCTTCTTTTTATCCTTCGTCTTTTTCTTCTATATTCGATTTTCTTTCTTTTCCACTCTCTGATCTCTTTCATCTTCCCTTTCTGTTTGATGTGAATTCTTATATTTTCTTCCAGCTGTGGCTATTCGAGTGGTAGATTGACCACATCTACAACAGAATTTAGGCAATGGAGGAGAAAGCATCGCCATTGCCATGGGATAGGCATTACATTCATTTTACTATGATTGTCAAGAACTGCTGATAGTCCTGTACATCTCGTTTGTGCGGGGATGAATTAAACATTCATGTTCAGACATAGATCAAGGTTTATTAAGGATTGAAACTTCGATTTAAAGTCATTGGCTAGAAATACAGATCCCGTTCTGCAAGAACTTTGAAATTCATATTTATGAGATTATAAATGTACATTAACACAGTTTATGAGGAACTACATTCCTGGTGTAAAACAAAGATGAACTAATCAACTAGTGTGTTTTCCTTTCAGAAAATTGCAACTTTCCAGTAGTCGAATTTGCCCTTGAAAGAAATGCACCGGAATTGCTCTGAGGTCCAGGTGTTGGCTTGACCCAATTCGTGCCAGGTCTTCTCTGGGTCAGTAGGGGGATGTAGGTCAGGCCCAATCCAGGTCCAACGAACAGGAAATAGTAACCTCCCCTACCTCTATTAAGTTGTTTGTCTAGAACTAGAAGGGCACGATCTAACTCTTAATGTCCATCATGTTCTCTCTCTCTCTCACTCTCTTTCTCACTCACTCACTCACTCTCTTTCTCACTCACTCACTCACTCATTCACTCACTCACTCACTCACTCACTCACTCACTCACTCACGCAGTCACTCATACACTCACACACTCACTTAATGCTTTAGCATAGTTTATAGTTGAAAAAAGAAAAGCTACTTAATGAGAAGATTTGGGACAAAAAGAACTGCTTAAGGTGAAACGCAGAAGATGTTTATCGAAAGCTTGCTAGAGACCAATGCATACTGCAGGTTTACAAAGATGGATAGATAGAAACAAATCACAGCATAAATTCATCTGGCACTTTGAAATATGGAGAGCATTGGTCCTTATTAATTTTTATCTATCTATCTATCTATCTATCTATCTATCTATCTATCTATCTATCTATCTATCTATCTATCTATCTATC